>APFE031729515.1:9200-38464 GCA_000404065.3 Pinus taeda | reverse complement strand
ATTTTGTAACTTACAATCCGACGGTCACGATATGTAGTGATCCGACGGTTCATTCTCTCCTCGGTATTACCGACACTTGATCCGTGGCTTTACACCCGATTGGTCCATGAATTCTATTTAAAGCACATGGAGGGTCATTTGTAGGTTAACCGTGCATGAGAGAAGCTTATGTAAATTTTCATTCTTTTATTAATAAATTGCCTATAGTAGCCATGTTGGCACAGGCCGTGGACTGATTCCCTCTTTGAGGGTTTTAACCACGTCAAAATACTGGTGTATTGATCTGTGATTTGTTTGTGAGCGGTGTCCTTTTGGTGTTCTGTCTGAGGAACTTACCCTGTAAATTCCTACAGTTGTTGATTCAGTAAATCTCAACTGTTCCTTAAAGCTCTTCATGTTGTTCCTGGTGTTCCAGCATCTGCGACTAAGTTTGGCTGTTCGTGCTATATCATCATGGGCCAAGTATAGTTCTGCCAGCTTCAGACAGTTACTGTTTCATCCTTTGCAAATTAAGACTTTTCCTGCTTTAGTCGGTTGCTGTTTTTGGTGTTGTAGCAACTGCACAGTTGCTGTTTCTGGTGTTGCAACAACTGTGAATTACGATTCTGTGGAGTTTGAACAGTTCCAATCAATTGTCAGCGACTTAACCAATTTCCAAAGATTAATTGTAAAGATAACATGAATATGTGTTGAATAATTAAACATATAGTAAATGAGGAGAGTTAATTCATACCATGGAATGATGAGGTCAAAAATGATATCAAGGGTTTCTACTTATGGGCTAAAAAGGGAAATATCATAACAAAATATGAGGTCAAAAGTAGACAATATGGAGTCCTAACAGGGTTCTTTACCAAGAAAATTGCACTTTGGCTGTCACAGTCTATCCTTATAGCTCCTTGTACTAACCCCATACTTGAACACAATCTCTGCAACCAAACTGCTTCCTTGCTTGCATGAGTGGCTGCCATTTATTCTGCCTCTGTAGTTGATAGTGCGACTACAGATTGTTTCCAACTCATCCAACTAACTACACCTCCAAATAGGTTATACACATACGCACTTGTAGATCTTCTCTGATTGAGATCTCCAGCCCAGTCTACATTAATAAAGCCACGAATATCCAACACTCTGTCCAATCCTAGTCTTCCTTGGTAGCGCAAACCATAATCACTAGTGCCACGCAAATACCTGAAATCCCACTTCACTGCTAGCCAATGCTCCTTCCCTAGTTTTGACATAAACCTTCTCAATACTCCCACTGCATGTGCAATGTCTGGTCTAGTACAAACCATTGCATACATCAAGCTACCGACTACACTTGCATATGGAACACGGGACATGTCCTCTGCCTCTTCTTGTGTCTTGGGACACTATTCAGCAGATAACCTCACACCTACAGGAATAGGAACCTTCACTGGTTTACTATTATGCATATTAAACCTCTCCAGTATTGTCTCAACATACTTCCTCCGGTTTAACCAGAGCTTCCTCTTTGCCCGATCTCTTTTAATTTTCGTGCCCAAAATATAGTTTGCAGTACCGAGATCTTTCATGTCGAATTTGGAGGACAATTGGGTCTTCAAATCCTCGATAATTTCTTGGTCATTTCCAACCAGAAACATATCACCCACATACAAGACCAGATAAATAACACGGTCACCAATTAATTTAAAATACACACAGTGATATGCTTTGCTTCTGGTGAAGCCAAGTCCTCGTATAAATGTATAAAATTTCTTATACCACATCCTTGGTGACTGTTTTAACCCATACATAAACTTCTTTAACTTGCATACCAATTCTTTCATACCCTTTACCGCAAAGCCTTCAGGTTGCTTCATGTAGATTTCCTCTTCCAAATCCCCGTGAAGAAATTTTGTCTTCACATCCATCTGTTCTACCTCAAAATCAAAAGCAGTAGCAACAGATAAATGTAATCTAATAGAAGTTACATTGGCAACAGGAGAAAAAATATCACCAAAATCAATTCCCGGCACCTCGAAATAACCTTTTTCTACCAACCGAGCTTTGTATTTTTCCACCTTCCCTTCAACATTTGTCTTCTTCTTGAACATGCATTTGCTGCCAATGGGTTTCCTTCCAGCCGGCAACTCCACCAGATCCCAAGCCTCATTTTTGTGCAAAGATGCCATTTCATCAACCATGGCCTCTTTCCAGAGTTTTCCATCCTCTGAATCCACTGCTTCCTTCACAGTTCTGGGATCATCATCAGTAACAGACAAAGCAAAATTTGAATAGAAAGCAGATGGACTATACCTTTCTGGATGCCTTCTTTCTTGAACTGATCTTCTCACAGCCGGAGTTTGTGGCTCTTCATCTTTTGATTCCTCCTCTGCTACAAAGTTTGATTCTTTCTCCTTTAGTTTAAACTCTATCTTCATAGGTTCCTTTGGTTGGACTTCATGTTTAATAACATCTTTCACTTCTTTGAACACCACATCTCAACTGTACAGAACCTTCCATTTGACTGGGTTCCAAAGATTATAACCCTTTAAACCATCCTTATACCCAATAAAGATGCACTTTTCAGATTTACTATCCAACTTAGTTCGTTTCTCCTTTGGAACATGTACATATGAATCACATCCAAATACCCTCAGATGTGAAAGAGAGGGTTTATTACCAGTTCATACTTCTTGTGGAATCTTATCCTCCAACGCAGATGAAGGTGACCTATTGACCAGGTAACATGCAGTATCCACCGCCTCTGCCCAAAATTCCTGTCCTAAGCCGACACCACTGAGCATGCTTCTTGCCCTTTCCATCAACATCTTGTTCATTCTTTCTGCAAATCCATTTTGCTGAGGTGTATATGGAGTAGTCTTCTGCCATGCTATACCACACTTCTTACAGAATTCTTCAAATTCCTTGCTGCAGAATTCTCCACCTTTTTCCGCCCTCAACACCTTTATCTTCTTCTCTGTCTGATTTTCCACCAGAGCCTTAAATTCTTTAAACCTGTCAAAGATTTCAGATTTATTCTTAAGGAAATTTATACATGTATTCCTTGAGAAGTCATCTATAAATGATACATAGTACACAGACTTACCCAGTGATGGAACTTTCACAGGTCCAAACACATCACTGTGCACAAGCTCTAATATTTGTTTCGTCCTCTTACCACCAGAGGGGAAACTCACCCGATTCTGCTTCCCATATACACAATTTTCACAGAAATCAAAATCCAGAGAGCTATTACTCATACCTTCTACCATACCTTTACCATGAAGTATTCTAAGGCCCTTCTCTCCAATATGTCCAAGCCTTTGATGCCAGAACATGGTCTTCTCTCCAGATACCACTAGATTTTCTGCTCCATTTTCAGTAACCATAGAACTATTTCACCCGTCAACAACAGTGCTACCTTGCAGCTTGTACAGAGTTCCAATCTGAACTCCCCGCATCAATACCAGTGCTCCTCAAACCATCTTGCAGGTATCCTTCTCGAACACTATCTTTACACCTGCGTCATCCAATTTTCTTACAAAAATCAGATTTTTGTCCAATGCAGGAATATGCAGAACACCCGGAATGGTTCTAACCCTTCCACGTTGCAACTTCAACTTTACTTTTCCGTGACCAATGATTCTAGCCTTCCTATCATCTCCTAAGAATACATCACCACCATCTTATTTCTCATACTCGCATAACCACTCTCTATGGGGAGTGAAGTGAAAGGATGCACCTAAGTCAATCAACCATGCCTCATGATCTACATGTGTACTTGAAGAAGCCAAGTACACATCCCCACTTCATCTGAGGTGGGTTTTCGCCTCTGCAGAAGGAGCATCATCAGATCCCTTTCCTTTATCAAGAGCTTTAGATTTACAATCCCTTCTAAAGTGCCCTTCCTTACTGCATTTCCAACACGCCACCTTTATAGGTTTTCCTGGAGATTTAGATCTCCCTCTAGATTTAGATCTCCCACTCGATGACTTATTTTTGTTTCTGTTCTGGGACCGTCCTCGTACAGACAAGGCATCACCATTCTGGCTGTCCATATTTTTCCGTCTCATCTCCTGCGTCAGCAAGGCTGAGACTATTTCATCAAACTGCAAAGCAGTTGCATTGCTACCTATTGCAATAACCAGACTATCCCACGAGTCTGGTAGAGAACACAACAAACTGATGCACTTATCTTCATCTGAAATTTTAATATCAACAGATAATAACTGACTTACCACAGTATTAAACGCATTCAGATGCTCTGTCAACGAGTCTCCATCTTTCATCCTCAGGTTATACAGCTTTTTCCGCAGGAACATTTTATTCACCAGAGACTTAGATTGGTATAAAGTCCCTAACTTGTCCCATAGAGCCTTCGCCGTAGCTTCCCCTGATACATTCAACAATACCGAATCTGAGACACACAATCGTATTTTGCTCTTTGCCTTTCGATCCAGCTTCTTGCATTCTTCATCGGTCACTCCCGTTGGTTTATTACCTGGATCTACCGCGATCCACTGATCTTTATCCACCAACAGATCCTCCATCTTGAGTTTCCACAACTCAAAAGTCTGACCATTGAACTTCTCAATCTCTATCTTTTCGCTGCTCGCCATCTTCTTTCACCACCAGAATCGATCTCATAGATCTCCCACTGAACAAGGTCTACCACAGGCCTGAGTGAAACCCCTCAGCAACAAAGGCATCCCCTTGAAGACAAAACAGCTCTGATACCAAATGCAGGTTTTAGCCCTGTACAGAAATTACCTGCATACGAATTCTAAATCACAGGAAAAATAAAAATGCGAGAGCATAACACATAAAACACATATACACAGAGATTTCCCACTGGATCCCAAAACCGGGACTACCAGCTTGATTTTTCATTATGTTCCTTTCAATGTTACAATACATATTTATACATGCCGAAGCATCCAATACCATGGACCGAAAAACATTGCGTCCAAAACCATGGACTGAAAACGATAGGTAGGTTCGGCCAACCTAATATAGGGTCGAAAAAAAAATTTCCCGGGCCGCTGCCCCAGACCCTGTAGAGGGGGGATACCCGCCCCCTTCAAACACCCTGTGACCCCCCTGCTGTGCAATCAGAGCAATGAAGGGGGGGCTCCGCCCACCCTTTAACCCTCCGGTTCACTACGTAGGTTAGTCGTGGAAAGAATATAACACAACCCAAGAGGAAGCACAACATTCCTCCATTCCTTCACTTGCACCGAGTGTTCAATGTGGACCATCATCGACCATGCTTCCCACCATTTCTGGACACATCAGATATTGCGAAACAACTCACTAGAGACCCAGCTCAGCAGAAGCTTCCTCATCTTAGGGAGGAACTCAACACAATGGGGACCATTGCTTCCTAAGGGGGGATGAATGATCTAGGTGGATTTTGGTGGCCACCCACCTATCCTAGTTGGACCGCCACAACTATTTCTTTCATTTTTTCAGTTTCCTTAATTATAGCACAGTTTACTATTTTTAGCAGTTTTTCGGGTCCTAAACTTCTGGAGCTGTTTTGAGGCCTTGGACGACGTTTTTTGGGAAATCTAACGCTAATTTTTTTTTCATATAATCGTCTTTTCCATCATAGTCCTCGGAGATATCTTTACAACTGGCTATCATGCGCATCAAACGGAGATAATATGACCAATTCACGACCCTGGGAAGTTGGCTGTCCAACTCACCCCAAAATGGGGCCCAAAATTTGGCGTTTCATCTTCTAGGGTTAGGTTTTGGGATGTGAAGGGTTTTCCATTGTTTCTTAATAATAAATAGGCCCTCGAGCCTCATTGTATCATAGTTCAAAACAATTCGGAGGCATGTAGTGACCACATCTCTTCTCAGAGATAAGCTACCATCGCCCTAGGTGGTTTATTTCCATTCCTAGTTGTAAGCATATTTCAGTATTTTCCATTAATGAGATGAAGTATTATTTCCACTGCATCTTTGTGTATATGGTTATCTCGGTATTTTATTGCATTCCTGTTTAAGTTCGGATCACACGTTCAACATGTTGACAAAGTGCTCAAAATATTGGAGGAGAAACAACTATATGCAAAATATTCCCAATGTTCCTTTGTAGTACAAGAGTTGGAATATTTGGGTCATATTATATGTCATGAAGGTGTTAAGGTAGACCCTAGAAAAATTAAATCCATTAGGGAATGGAGAATCCCCACATCCATAAAGCATATGGAAGGATTTCTCAGGTTGACGACGTATTATTACAAGTTTGTTAAGAATTATGGGAGAATGGTGGCAGCTCTAAGAACATTACTAAAGAGAGATGCATTTTCTTGGACTCTAGAAGCAAAGAGGAAATGTGCCAAGCACTAGTCTTAGCTACACCAGGCCTCACAAAAACCTTTATTATGGAATGTGATTCCTCAAGAAATGGAATTGGTACTATTTTAATGTAAGAAGAAAGACCCATTGATTTCAAAAGTCATCCAATCAAAGGAAAATATTTACACAAAGCTATTTGTGAGAACGAAATGTTGGAAATACTACATGCGATTAAGAAATTGCGATGTTACTTAATGGGAAGACACTTCAAGGTAAAAAGAGATCATAATAGCCTTAAATACTTTTTAGAAGAAATATTATCTTCAAAAGAGCAGCCAAAATGGGTCACAAAGATGTGGAGTTATGACTTTGAAATCATATACAAAAAAGGGAAGCAAAATTTTCTTCCAAATGCACTCTCAAGAAAGGATGAGGATGTGGAAGCATTGGTTTGTGACATTTCTATTATCCAACCATATTGGATAAACGAAGCAAGGGAAGAATGGAAGAATGATGAATAAGTGTTAACACTCATTCAAAAGTGGCACCAAGATCCTAGTAAATCTGATACATTTAGTTGGAAAAATGATTTGTGATAGTACAAACATCACTTATACCTCTATACGAATTCCCAACTCAAACAAAATATTCTTACGGAATTTCACACATCTCCCTTAGGAGGGAATTCAGGATTTTTAAAAACTTACCACAGGGTTAAGACGGATTTTTTTGGGGATTGCCCTAAATATGATATTAAAAAGATTGTGGTGGAATGTTTGGTTTTCCAACAAAAAAAAGTTGAGACAATTAAGACCCCGGGTCTATTACAACCTTTATCCATTCCAAGTCAACATTGGGAGTAGGTTTCAATAGATTTTTTCATAGATTTACCCAAGTCCGAAGGAAAGAGTGTCATAATGGTGGTAGTTGATAGACTTATCAAGTATGCACACTTTTGTGCATTATATGATTCATTTAGATCTAGGAAAGTTGCTACTGCATTTATGGAAACAATTCAAAAGCTACATCCAAACCCAAATATTATTGTAAGTGAAAGAGATCCTATTTTGACTGGAAATTTTTGAACAAAATTATTTTCCTATCTGGGTACTTTGTTAGATCATAGCTCATCTTACAATGCCGAATATTATGGGAAAATTGAGATAGTGAACAAATGTTTGGAAGGATATATCCATTTCCTTGTATATTATAAATAGAAACATGGGTCAAATGGTTTCCTCTCGCTGAATGGTGGTATAGCACTTCCTTCCATATTGTAGAAAACATGACTCCATTTATGGCACTTTACGGATATCATCCACCATCCATCACATCATATTTAAGATAAAATTCTAAGGTTCAACTAGTGGAATATCACATCTAGCATCAACAAAAATTTCTCTAACTCTTAAAGCATAACCCCACTTTCGCACATAATAGAATGAAACAAGAGGCATATCAACATTGTACCAAAAGACGTTTTGATATAGGTGATTGGCTATTTCTACAGCTACAACCATACAAAAAAATGTCCCTCAAGCAAGCTAAGAAGGATAATAAATTATCACCAAATTATTATGGTTTGTACAAGTTGCCACAAAAGATTGGTACTATGGAATACAAATTGGAACATCCTACATCTTATGAAGTGTACCCAGTTTTCCATGTTTCATGCTCAAAGAACGTTATAGGTGACAAGCTCCCAGTTCAAACAATATTGTCGGAGCTTAAAAGGAAAAGTCATATTAGAACCTAAAGTAGTCACAGAAATAAGAACTCAATAGCTGTGAAATCGATCAATTTAAGAGTATCTCATAAAGTGGAAGAACTTACCTACTAAAGATTCTACATGGGAGGATGATAATTTTATACAGAAGCATCCAAAACTACTCACACATTGAGGAAAACATTTTTTTGAAGGAGAGGGGCATGTTAGCTCCCTATAATACTAGTGTATTCCCTTATTATTATTTTAACAGTACGCCTTATTGTTATTGTTGTGCCCATGTTGTCCCCATATTGTTATTATTGTGCCCCATAGAAGCCCACTATTGTTCTCGTTTTTCCCTTGCATTATTATTGTTATGTTGGCTCTGATTATATTGTGACCCCTTAGAATCCTATATATAGGAAGGAGGTAATGTCATTTGTATCATCCAAGAATTGTTCTTTTTTGTAATGTAAAGGAGGTTGTCCCCTCGAAGAGGTTACATTTTAAGTCGTTGATCTATCTCCTTCCTCTATTTTGTGAGTTTTTTTCATAACAATTTAGTTAAGTTGATTTCCTTTAGATTTCTTATATTTTCTAAGAATGAGATGAGTGCCAGTTTTCTTAATTGAGAATTTTTTTCATTGTTCTGTACTTAACGATCATTATCAAGGAAAATTATATACTTTGAACTTCATCTAAAGCCAAAAATGTAGTACAACTCATGCTTACAAGTCTTGGTTGAAAATTAAATATTAGGAGGTTTAATCAATAATTAAAACTCTCAACATTTTGGCATTGTCGCTAGGGAGTTTTATTTTGGTTCACGTAAGATTGTTATTACATAGTTTCAAGGGTATTGCAGGTAGTTAGACAGGGGAGAGAGTACGGTAATACGTGAGTGAAGAGGCACGCATCCACTATTGTGGGGTTGCTCGAAAGTCTGATCTTTTTCTCTTATCTTTGAACTTTTATTTCCTTTTCTTTATGTGTAGAAGTATAAGTAGGGCTAGGGATAGTTAATGCAGATTTATTACTAGATCAAAATTTCCTACAACATTTGGTCCAACAACCAAACCAATCACTAAATCTACTAATCAATATGTAGGAATAAAGCAAGAAGAAGGAGGAGTTGACAACAAAGTGGATTTGGAGAGGAATATCCTAAATCAAGGCGAGGAAACAATTGAACACATCAGTTATGGGAGTACAGAAGGAATTGTATTAGAAGAACCAGTCATAGATCTAGAATCAACTAATATCAAGGACCGTCTTTTGGTACCTCTTGCTGACTAAGTAATCATCAAGATACCTCTTCAAGAACGTGTAGTAGACATGGCCAACTAGGAAGGAGAGAACATAAACAATGAGGAACATCAGGAGGAAGGAGAAGGTCAACATCATAACATATTGGAAAGAAACAATGACAAATGTTAGGGGGGAGGAGAAGGCCCACATGAAAACCTATTCAGAGGGAACCATGAAGGACTGAAGGGAGGACCAGAAGAAGAATAAGTGGAAGAATAAACCACTTTTATGTTTCCTATTCTCGATGTAAGTTCCCCGAAGACCCAAAATTCCTTATTATTTGAATTTGACGTTTTATGTAGGAGTTATAATTATTAAAAGGATGCACATAAGCTCAAGCTATTCCCAGCCACCCTAGAAGATTCAGCCCTTAGATGGTTTATGAGCCTAGGTGAGCACACCATCTACTCTTGGGATGATATGAAGTTCATCTTTCTCAAGAAGTACCAAGATTTCTAGAAAAGTAGGGATGTGAACTATATCCTTAAAATGCAATGATTAGAAGATGAGAACTTAGAAGAATATCTTGAATGTTTCTTTCATAATTTCCATAAATCCTGAGCGGCACATCTAGATGAGAAGACTATCAAAAGTATCTTTTTAAAGGGGTTGAGAAATGAATGTATGGAACCTTTAAATATACTAAGTGGTGGGGATATTTATAAAAAGACTTTTGCTGAAGTGGTTGAACTATGTCGCACTTACTCACAAAGTCAAATTAAAGTAGGCAAGAAGCTTTGTGATAATTCACAAGATTATTTGCCAAGAAATCAGAAATTTGTACCCAATGTTATCACTAGAGTGGAATTAGGAAACTTATTGGAAAAATTCAAAACGGATATCCTAAACACTATTGGTAACCAATTTGATACAATAAAACTAAAAAAGAAACATGAAGATGAAATGGCTTCCATGGCAATCTTTTGTCCTAAATGCATAAATAAACATGCTGAGACAGAGTGTCCTATTAATGTTATTTAGGTTTGTGGGATTTTTTATTTACAACATGCAACTGAGAAGTCTCTATCTCTTCCTGGTTTACAACCTATCTATAAGGGTAATGTTGAAACAAATGATTTTCCACAAACAAGAAAGAATCCCTCTTGGAGGAGTCCAAATGAAAACATGTTTCAATATCCTCCTTTTGAAGCCTAGGGTGAGAATCAAACTTAGAGCTTCCTTCCATATTTTCCTCCTTGGTTTAATACTCAATCACAGAACACACCTTGGAATCAGTATTGGAGGGGAAATCCTTATGGAAACACTTTTCAGCCCCAAAACCAATCATATCCTCCATACTCAAAAATGCCTAGTGTGTCCTACAATTTGAGCATCTGACCTTATCAGTAGGTGTATAACCCAAATCATTATAAACAACCGTCACTGCCTCTTCCTCCTTTCCATAAGCTTTTACCTGCACCGTTGAACCCATCATCTTCATAGGCACCACCATCATTGAAGTTGCATCATCCTGTTTTGTAGCCTACACAAGCCATAGCTAATCCCAACCACAATAAATAGCCTCAACCTCTACAAAATATGGAAGTACAACTTTTTCCTACCTATATGATCACTATTTTCCAAATAAATGAGATTCTACTACGATCTGGGAAAACAATCAATAAGGAAAAAGCCACTGCCAAGAACAAACTGAAAATAACATTCAACAAGAAAAAAAAAAACAAAAAGTAGGACCAAATGACCCAGGATGATCTCAGAGTTACAATTAAAATATAGTGACCCAGGAAATCCCATAGTGCCCATCGAAATCAATGGAGTACTTCTACCAAACCCCCTTATAAAATTAGGAGAATAAATTAACGCTATCACTTTTGATTCCATGACATCTTTACAATTGCAAGGGATTAAACCTAAACCTATCATTTTAGAATTGGTAGATAAATCCATTATTAAACCCATGGGAACTCTAGAAGACATAGTAGTCACTGTTTCTTCTTGGAAATATCCCATCGATTTCATTACCATTTCTCCCTAAAAACTAGGACACCCTGTAGTCCTAGTATGCCCTTGGTTAGCTACTATGGATGTTGTGATAGGGTGCCAAAATTGAGAAATGGTCATTTCCAATGGTTCATATAATCAAACCTTGTCAATTTCCCCCCTACTCAAACTACTGTTGAAGTACCCTTATGGCTAGAGAGTCCTTATGGAGATCAGGATTGTATGTTTTCTTTATTATCATTAGAATAATCTAGAGGAATCCATGAACAATTAGAAGATCATATTTTGCAGTAATAGCTATATGATCGTTCTTATATTGATTATTCAATTTTTTTTTCTAGTTATCGGCATGTTTTCTAAAATGAGTTTCAGGAATCTTTTCATCCATCTATATTTGCCTCATTCACAACAATAGAGAACAACAATGAGCTCACTACTAACCAATTGAAATAGGTGAAGGAAATTTTTTTTATATTGGCAATGAATTAAATGAAGAACAAAAGAAGAAATTGTTGAGCATGGTACAAGAACAACCTAGAGCTTTCACCCATGGCTATTTGGAAATAAAAGGCATACACCGAGATACATGCATCCACCACATGTACACCAATGAGGAGATGACACCAATCTAGTAGTTGCAGAGACACATGAACCTAGCCTTGAAAGAAAATGTAAAAGACGAGTTGCAGAAGTTATTGACTACAGATTTTATATATCTATTTCAGTTCGTAGATGGGTGTGACCTTTGGTGGTGGTTCCAACAAATAATGGTAAGTGGTGTGCATGTGTTGATTACACGGAGTTAAACAAAGCCACCATACCAAATTACTTTCCACTGCCATTTATTGATCAGGTACTTGACACACTTTCTTGTAAGAAGTATTTCTCTTTTCTCGATGGGTGCAAAGGGTATAACCAAATTCAAATAGTTGAGGAAGACCAAGCGAAGACCACTTTCACTTGCCCTTGGGATACCTATGCCTATCGAGTTCTTCCTTTTGGCCTTTCTAATGCCGCAACCACCTTTCAGTGAGATCTCTTATCCATATTTTTTGACGCAATCCATGACTGTGTAAAAGTCTATATGGAAAAATTCATAGTATATGGAGATGAATTTTCCCAAGCTCTAGAAAATCTAGAACAATTGTTGATTAGATGCCAAGAAGCCAACCTAGCCCTTAGCAATAGTAAATATAAAATGGTGAAAAATAAGGGGATAGTATTGGGCCATCATGTTTCATTTGAAGTAATCAAAGTTGATTCAACCAAGATTGAGGTAATCTCACATATTTAAATTCCTAGTACATAAAAAGGGGTAAGAATATTTTTGGGACATGCGGGTTACTATCCTCGATTTATTGAAAATTTTACAAGAATTACAACACCTTTATTTAAATTAATAACTAAGGACATTGAATTTATTTGGAATGATGATTTTCAACATGCTTTCCATGTATTAAAGGATAGGTTGTCTGTCGCTCCAGTATTGAGGGGACGAAATTGGTCCTTACCATTCCACATTTGCACAGATGCTTCAGATTCCACACTCGGAGCAGCTTTAGGACAAATGGAATATCATTCTCATTACTCTATTTACATGGTTAGAAATAATATTTCCCCTACTCAAATAAATTATACAGTTACTAAAAATGAATTGTTAGTAGTTGTTCATGCCATTAGAAAATTTAGACATTACATAACTAGTTAAGAAACTTTTATCCATACCGATCATTCTGCCATTAGATTTTTTATGAAAAACATATCACTAATGGTAGGATTACAAGATGGATGTTTCTTTTGCAATAATTTAATATAAATTTGATTGATAGGCCTAGGCAAGATTATTTGGAAGCTGACTTCTTGTCTCGAATAAATGTCATGCAAGAAAATGTACCAAACCCAATACGAGATGATTTCTCAGACAAAGAATTATTTTCTATATCTACGATTAATTCCTCGTTTGTAGATTTTTCCAACTACTTGGTGTCAGGGAAGTTTCCTCATAATCTGTTTACCAGGGAGAAACATGACATTATACACCTTAGTCCTAACTACTCTTGGATCGATGGAGACTTGTTCTACCATGGACTTGACATGATCATGTGGAGATGTGTGAGATAAAATGAGATATTTGATGTGTTGAAGGCCTTCCATAGTGAGCCTTGTGTGGGGCACTTTGTAGACAAAAGGACCTGTTGACCCGATGAATTTTCACTATGCCAACAAGGGGAACTAACCTGATCACAGGCCCCAATTGGATTTGCTTTCATTTGGAGTGACTAGTTCGATGGGTTTTAAAGGATCCCGTAAACTATTATAGGTGTTGAAAGATTTCTCCCTTGAGGAAGACTTCGATTGAATCAACAAAAGAAATAGCTAACCTATATGTATTAAGTCCTATTTATACTAATTCTACCTATTTATACTTATATTAACTATTGTAATATATCCTGCAGGAGCATAATAAAAGAGATTAAACATCATATATAGATTCCAATTCCAAATGAATCAATTACTGATTTCAAAGGTGAACAAGGTTGTATTAAAGATTAATTGCAATCTAATTATTCATACAAGAATGCACATTCCTTTTCCTACAAATAAACTTGCAATTGATTTTTAATATAGTTTCGAATTGGGGACCGCTCATGAGTTAACCATGATAAAGAATTATATTCAAATAACCAAGACTAGTCATAAGCTGTATCATTTTCAAACTGCACAAAACAAAACACATTTATATTTATTCCAGCAACAACACCCTGATTCTAAACACATGAAAGAGGAGGAAAATAAATCTGAAAAAGGCTCCTTCTTAACCCAAATAGTGTTCTTTATTAGCACAATAAATCAAAAGTTGTTCTACCCAAAGAAAGGTCCTCTACCCATCTCTGGAGGTAATACTTATGTAGAAAAAACTAACCCTCCATCTTCGCCCCCTCAACTTTCCACCTTTCTTCTCTTTTCCATAGACACATTAAAATATACAGACATAGAATTGATCGGTGAAACGACTGACCTGTAGAGGGAATATCTGTTGGGGCACTTCATTTCCTAGGGAAATGAATAGATGTTGATCAAAAGAGAATGACTACATGTCATCTCTTTAAACCTGTATTGAGTGGACATTATTCCCTATTATTTCCTGAAGGAAACCAAAGACACTATGCTCATCATCCCACAACTAGCATGATTGAAGATGTGTTTGGAAGTAATAACATCTTGATGGATCAGCACTATCATGAGTGTTTCCTCTTGATATAGAGCGTGCCTCCATTATGCACTATGGTGGTTCGTATCCCTTTCTTGGAGAGTATGCCTTTGCAATATTGACATCGGTGGTGCAAAGGTGTCGTCTTGATATAAACTGCATTTATCTATTACCAAGTCCACTCGAACTTCACCTTTCTTCTCTTGGCCCTTGCCTACACAAATACTTCATATTAGCTATGACTATGAGAAATATGCCAAACATTTCCACCAACAAACGTTGCATTCAGTCAAAGCTTCTATTTAATATCGCAATGCAGAGAAACTATAATTATTAAACCAATGAACCTGTTGTAACATGTATTCTGATTGCCCATAATATTCATTTTTATTCAAGAATCGCTTGACAATGCTTCAAAAGCAGACGATTCACTCTATTGGATTTTCTTTCAAAAACTCAGACCACAACACTTTATCAAAACACATGGGAATACATGGGAAAACCCGTCGCTGAATCATAAGGCTGGACTTCAAATACTATACACTCGGATCTATAATTATCATCGGGTTCGCTCATCTCCCCTTCGCATATCGCATATCGCATGTTGCTTCACTTTCTCTGACTACTGATTGTGATTTGCGATTGGAAAAACCTAAAAATATATACGTTGCATTTAATAGTCCCGACGGGTCTGCCATATCGCATTGCGCCTTATGTATAAACCTTGGACTCCACTGATTGCGATTTGCGGTTGGGGAAGAAGACCCTAAAAATGTATGTGTTATGTTTAATAATCCCAGCGGGTCTGGTGTATCGCGGTGCGCCTTATGTATCAGTGATGAAAGTGATAATTATGATATCTGATGCAATTGGAGACTTGATAGCATTGCAGTAACGCATGGGAGATAGACCTTAGCCTTTTACCAATGCAAAAAGTGATATGTGATGGAGGAATGGTCAAGCAATTGTGATAAGAAATGAAGGCATGCATCGAGATATGTGTAAAACCTGAGGAAGCACGAAAAGGGTAAGTTATGCATATTTGTATAGTGTTTCTATTATCAAAGCATTGATATAGAAATAAGGACACAATAGAAGGTTTTAAGGGTTGAGTCCATATACACCCATAGTAAAGAGTGGGGGTTGGTTATATGTGTGGGCATAGAGCACCATGAAGGTTTGTGAGGATTGAAAAAGTCTCAATGAAGGATATGAATGAAGGGTTAGACTAGGTTATAAATGAATCATGCCGCAGAGACTTATTCAACGGGGTCTTAGCCATTAAGAATTGAAGATTTGACTCGGTAGAGAGATAAAATCCTTGGGATAAAAACATCTCATTCTGAGAGTTATCATTGAAAGAAATGAAAGATAAAACATCTAGGGAACCCATTCAATTTTGCTACCGGAGCAGGTTTTAATAGGGTGGTGGTTGTGGCTACAAAAAATGGCGAACCACTGGGTGAACCAATTATCTCTGTTACTAAACAAACTCTGTATCAGTAGAACATCAAGGCGTTAAGATAAACTTGAAATGAGAAATGTATAGAGGGATAGGCATGGGTTTCACTTTAGCATTAATAGCTTTAGACGGGATAAAGACAAATAGCTTATACTTACTAAAAGGGGTTTGATAGGCATTCTCCAATGGTTGTATTATGGGATTTATTTACCTTCCTTCACCTATTATCTGCTTTCAAAATCCTTTCGGGGCCATCACTGGTCTGTCAATACCTGTTTATGTGTGTACCTCATCTATTTAACACTCATCAAACTTGATTTAGATATGTTTATCTGCAATTTATGCAAGAATTTTAGTGCTATACTTTTGTATGATTGGATGGGGCGCAGTCATGGATCATGCCATATGTTTAAACTGCTTAAGTAAGGCAGGGCTTGCTGTGTCAATCAGTACTATGAGTCCAACAACAGTCCCTACTCCAACTGGCTTCTTAAACAACTTGTCCTTCCAGATTGGCATAAGGACTCAAAATTTCATTTTCTTTTACATAATTCCTTCTCGTTCCAAGCACAAGGACTAGAGCACAATTAAATTTGCCAAAAGGTATACAACAGCGAACTTAGACCATGAGAGGAGGTTTACTTGTAGATGACAAATATTGAAAATTTTAATGTGGTGGATGGAGCTAATGAAGAATTATTGCAAACCTCATGGACAAGTATAGGCTAGGTTCGGATGGGATTTCTAAAATGCAGCATTCCGCCATGCCAATCTAGTTGTGGTTACACATTTTTCATTTTATAAATATGCCACTACATGCTTCGTGTATTCAAGTTATCAAAAAATCCTACGTAGTTCCCAACAGATGGAAATGAGTGCTTTTGAATTGAATTTCACCACTGATTTTCCAGTTCTCATAGGCTCATTGAAAGTTTTATTGATTTTCAAGGTAATGATGAATTTCGGATTGGCAGACTCATCACCAAGTTATTAAGGGAGGAAAAAATCTGAAGTTGGGGAACAGGGGAAATCTAAAGAGAGTTAGGTGAAAAATAGACTGAAGGACCGAAATCAATTGGCCAAAAAGGACTCAAATTCAAAACAATACGAAAATAAACTTTGTGGAAAAGTAAGAATGGACAGGACGAAAATATAACTTAAGCTAATAACAAATGTAAAATGAATCCTAACCTACTTAGGGGTTAACCACCATGTGGTCGTTATTGGAAGTATCTCTTAAGTTGTTGGGCATTAACAGGGAATTTTTCAGTTTCTCCCTGTAAATTTTTCAATCTGTAAGTTCCCTGACCAATTTTTTCCTCAACTTGGAACGGGCCCAACCATAGGTGTTGGAATTTCATGTTCTTACCTTTTGGCTCACTCAACTTGTCCCATTTCAAGACTAGCTCTCCCACTTGGTAATATTTATCTCCTTCCAGATGGAAATCGAACCATCTCTTCACAATCATTTCATGATTTCTAAATTTATTTCTCACTTTATCTCTCAATTCCTCCAACCTCACCATTTGGTTGATCCTTTTTTGAAGTAAGGCTGAAGGGTTCCCTCTCAAAGCTTGGGAGAGATATAAAGAGGGAAGGGTAATGTTAGGAGGCAATATGGGTTACTGTCCATAGACGAGGAAGTATGGGGAGTTTCCTAATGTTACTTTTGCATTGACCCTATTGTCCCAAAGGGTGTTTGTTAGAGCGTTGTGCCAATTCCTCTAGTTTTTGGCAACAGATTTATGGATTATGTGGATGAGGTTTTTATTTGAGGAATCTACAACTCCATTTCCCTAGGGGTAATAGTTTGATGCATACCTTATCTGAATTAATTTATCCATATAAAATTTAGTCAATTTTAGTGATGAAAAGTAAGAAGCATTATCAAATATGAGAGCATCATGGATGCCAAACCTATTGGTAATAAATTTGTCAATAAAAGATATTACCTCGTCTTTGTTAACCTTCAAAAGCGGGATGGCTTCGGTCCATTTGGTGAAGTAGTCGGTTGTCGTGAGTATATACTTATGCTACTATGAAGAGTTTGGAGTGATCTCACCTACGACATCTAGGCCCCACTGCTAGAACGGGTGATAAATCATAATAGGCCTGAGGGGAACGACTAGCTTTCTTTCTCGTCCTACGACAGTTTTACATACCTTGCATTTTCGAACATAGGCATGCAAGTCTCTAAACACTATGGGCCAATAATATCCAGCTCTTAATATTTTGAGAGTAGTGGTCTCTCCTCCATAGTGACCACCTGTTGAGCCATCGTGCATTTATTTCAAGACATGATCGGCATCATCCATTTCCAAACACCTCAGCCAAACTCCATCACAATCTTTTCTATATAATGTGTCATTGTCCAAGTGATACTGATTAGATTTCAATTTGAGCGCTCTCCTTCGTGATCCATCCATGTTCTCAGGACATGATCTCTATGTTAAATAAAAGCGTATGTCATAATACCATGACTCAGGGTCCAAAGGGACTTATGACATTTCGCGCTCACACATCAGTGTCACATTTATCCATAGGGGCTCCTCCATGAATTCTACTTGTGCACTCTATATGCTCTACGCTTCTGGTTCTTCAAACACCCCTTATTCATCCACCAAGGCTTCCGCCACAAGCTCACACAATCCCTGCCCTCGAAATATATTTTTTGGCTTAATCTCGAGGTCGTATTCTTGAAGGGTGGTTATCCAATTCCCTCTTTCTTCACCAATTTCTTTCTACATGAAGAGGGCTCTTACAGCAGGGTGGGGAACGATTACTTTAGTCTTAACCTTTAATAAATAAGGGCGTAAATGTTTTACAACTTTAAAAACCACAAAAGCTTGTTTCTCCACGTCTGGGTAGTTCAATTTTTCTCCCTGAAGATTAGAGCTCATATAAGAAATAGGGACTTCATTGCCATCATCATTTTTTTGGGTGAGGATTGCAACATATGAAACATCAGAAGCGAAAGTCTACAAGAGGAATTCCTTGTCGAAATTGAGGCTTACCAATGCAGGAGCTTCTACGATGGCCTCGTAAATTCACTAAAATGATCTCTTTGCTTCATCGCTCCACCTATACACAATGTATTTCTTCATCATTAGCTGCATGGGATGCACTATTTCTGCAAAACCTGAAACGAATTTCCTAACGAAATTAATTTTCCCAAACAAATATTTCATTGCCCTTTTATTTGCAGGGGGTTGTATTCTCATGATGGTCTCTATTATTTCAGGATCAATAACAATCCCTTCTCATCCCTTTTTTGATACGAATACAAAGTAATATCATCCATGTACACTACTATTGATCTGTTAATCAATCCTCGGAAAGATATGTCCATAGCTCTCTGGAATGTCGCCCCCGCATTAATAAGTCCAAATGGCATTTTACAGTATGCGTAAGTTCCCCAATTAGTGTTGAAGGTTGTCTTAAGCTGATCTCCATTCGATACCAACACTTGATTATATCTCGAAAAACCATCCAATAGGGACAACATTTCAGACCCAGAAACACACTGAAGAATGTGTTACATAGAAGGGACAGGATAGTTATGTTTTCGTGATGCTTTGTTCAGGTTTGTGAAATTGATACATAACCTGATGTCTCCATTTTTATTTCTTACTTGCATGAAATTGGCTACCCAGTGGGTGTGCCTGACAAGAGAAATGATTTTGGCATCCAACATTTTGTTTAATTCATTCTTCACCAACGGTTCTAGGATTGGATGCATCTTGCAAAGCTTTTGTATGTATGGCCTAACATCCTTCTTGAATGAACTCACATGTTGCATCACGGTAGTATCGAAGGTTTTTAAGTCGCCATATGCTCATGCAAAGACATCCTTGTACTCTGTAAATAGCTTAAAAAATGCATCCTTTTCTCATGTAGAGCATCCCAAGCCCAAATTAAAAAATTTTGGGTCTTCTGGTTCCAAGGTTCACCGATTCATACTTCATGGATGAGCTATGTGTTTTGTAGTTAGTCGGCTTCTTAAATTTATCATGCAGGTCATACAAGTGCTCCATCTTGACAACTGAGTTGGGAATTATATTGAGATGCTCTTTTTCCTCATCTTCACTCCCATTCATAAGCTTGCCATGCTATTTTTTATCAATGTCTATGTTTTTGAATGTTTTTTTGCCATGCAAGAACTCAAGGATTTTCTCATCACCTTCGAACACTTGTCAATTCGAGATGTTATGAGGCACGGATGGTCTAAAAATCAATTCAATGTAGCATTTATTATTGTTTAGTCTAATATCAGGCAAAAATTTTGCAGCCATACCAGCCATCAGATCAACATCTTGGTTTTTCCCTCGAGGAATTATGTGATATTAAAACAATCAAAATTGCCAATTAAGCTCCACACCTCATGTTGGTATCTTATGAGGTGTGGTGAATTGTAGTGTATCCTTTTCCTTACCTAGTATCTATGAGTCACCAAAAACTTTAAGATTTTTTACCTTCATACCAATGGCGTTTTTCAGGCCCTGCTCCAAACCTTCGTATTTTTCCATGTTGTTGGTGCACACGAACTCCAACTGGCTGGCCATCAGATGTTGGTTACATTGTAGGTCAATGAGAATGCTCCCAGCACCTGCACCTTCAAGGTAGTTAGAGCCATCAAAGTAGGGTGTCCAGAAAATAGAATCTAATGTTCCATTAAATGAACTACTTCCTACATAATTGGTTCTATCATCTACTATATTACAGGGTGGCTCATCAGTTGGACTATGAGGGAGAGCTTCGAGCTGTGTGTTTGTCATAGTTTCTTCAACTATCTCTGCATGGAATTCTCTGAAACAGGTTTCGATAGAACAAACATTGAAAATATAATTCCTAAGGATAGAGTTGGTAAACATTACAAGTTCATTGGGGCCATTTAGTTCAGTCACCCCGTACTTCATGTATCTTTTTTGATCAACTCTCAACATATCACCTTTTCCCTTCCGAGGAAGCAAGAGATGGTACCAATAAGTTGAGAAATATCAATTCAGTTTTGCTGACTAATCCCTACTAAGCAGCATTCCATAAGCCTCAGGTATGGTGACTACCACTATGTCAATGACTTGCATGTACTGTGGTTTGGTAGCCATCCGAATTAACACATCTTTCAATAACCTAATTAATTTCACACTCATTTTGTCCAATTGCATAATTCGAGTTCCAGTTTTCTCGGGTATCGCAAGAAGTATTTTAGCAATAGCATAAGGCATAACAGTGGAAGAGGCACCAGAATCTATCAAGAAATTTTATATGTCCATGTTGAAGATTTCAAATGTGATAAGGAAAGGTGGAGTCGTGGATTTTGATTTCCTTCCTATCATGGTTGCACTGACATCTTGGGGGGTTTGATTCATTTTTGACAGAGTGGCTTCCATAGTTGATGGTGTTTGGGCTGTACTGGGGGTACCAATAGGTCCGGATGATGACTTCTTGGTTTGGCTACTCGAAATGGTGGGAGATTTGCAATTTTGTTCATTCATAGCTTTCAAGAGCAAATCTCTTTGCTGCGTTAATTTTAGCAAATCGAAGTATGTGATACTAGCTCAAGATTTCTTCAGATCATCGACAATGTTGTAATCAATGTTATAAACAGGGTAGGGCAGAGTAAACATATCAGTTTTGGCATTCTTAGGTGGGAGTTTACGATTTTGTGTCACCTTCGTTGTAGTCAGAGACATATTATCTTTCTCTAGATAGTTTGCAACTTGAATACTCTTGGAATCACTACTAGGTCTACAATTCTCAACAGGAACTTTGCAAGTGAATGCCTTCAAAGGGTGAAAATCTTTCTTTTTTTGGTCTACATGCTTCATCATGCTCGCAAGTGGCCCTTTACTTCATGTGTGGATTTCATTAGTGTGGATTTCTGCCATACTATCTCCTTCATTGTCATTATACTCATTTGTATAGAAATCCCATAGTACATTGATTTGAGACTCGTCATCCAAGGGCTCTTCTACTTGGTATTATTCCTCATTTTCTTGTTATGGCTCCAGCTCCACTATAGGTTCTTCTTTGGTAAGGAGCGATCTGATAAGATCCAACTCTTCCGTATTTAAAATCCCTTCATTAGGTGTAGCAGGCAACGCAAGTTGGCCATGACCACCTTATATCTTCTTACAATAGAAAGGTATGAAGGATTTTCTATTGCTGTAATCTCCTCAATTCCCCTTTGTAATTTCTCCAGAGTTCCATTTCATATCGATGACTGTGTTCATCAATTTCTTAATGATCTGATGCAAAACTTCCACATTTGTGGTATCCTTTTCTTTTTATCTCAGCCACATTTTTATCACTCCCATTATTCTTCTTGGATGATTGAGAGGCTTTCTTTTCTTCGGTTATATGATGACATGCTGTGGGACTAATCATTTCATTCTTGACTTTTACTGCTTCATCGATAGCACCCTGTAAGGTTTGTGCGTTACTCCTTTTGACCCACATCACAGTAGGGACAGGGAGAGCAGTGATGTAGAATTCCATGAGCACCTCATCAGCAGGTCTAGAGTTAGCCAGGATTCTGTTAAATAAAGTGTTGAACTAGATGTTAAAATCCTTCACCTTCTCATTGATTTCAATTTTCAAATGGGATAGTTCTAAAACTAAGAACGCAAGTGTTTTTTCATTGCCAAACATGTCTAAAAAGGCCTGTTGAAAGGCACTCCATGAGGTGATCAATCTTATTCTCAAGCTAAAGTACCCATGTTGAGTCCTCACCAATCAGAGTAAAATGGAATAAGAAACATACTACATATTCATCGGCTACCCCCAACATGCGCATGGCTAGGAAGAAAGAGTGAATATGGTTATCAACAATGTCTCCCTGCTCAGGGTTGAATTTAGGCAATACTCTTTCTACATTCTTGGGTAAGGCATACTGCTACCCAGGTACCAATATGGCATCTTAAGAGAGCTAGGGAGGGAGTGCTCCCAGAGGATATGGGTGTTGATTCCCAGCTGGAGGAGGTGGTAGAGGTGGATTCCCACCTTGAGGAGGCAGAAGAGGCGAATTCCCACCTGGAGGGGGAATGTTAGCCATATTATGGATAGGGATGTTCTGGTTGAAAGTTTCTCCGAGGTGTTCTTTGTTAAGATTTTCCAAATCAAGCCAGGGATTACCTTTAGAGGGGGAAGCCTCAAGAATTTCTTCCCAAGGAGTGTCGATCCTTTTCAAGGACTCTATCACAATATCTTAAATAGAAGGGGCTGCAGATGTCCCTTCGCTTAAGGTAAAGATCATTTGCCCTATTTTAGTTGTCAGAGGTAAAGAGTGAAAGATGGGGAGCTCAAAAAGGGAATGAGCGTAAGCTCGAGTAAGTACTCTGACCGGTTGTTCCTGACTGACAGGATACTCCCATAGTTTCTCTTCTTTGGGTGACCCAAACACGGGACTTAGAGGGATCTGTGCTTCTTCAAAATGAGGCTCTTCAAAATATGTGGAAGGATCTTTTCGACCTTTCCAATCCATACATTAATATTTTCGAATCCATTCACAACATTTATAGATGAAATCCTTAAAAGCTATGGATGGCGATTTAGGCCCTCCTTCTATTACAACTTCGTTGACGCAATGAATTTTCACTATGCCAACAAGGGGAACTAACCCAATCACACGCCGCAATTAGATTTGCTTTCATTTGGAGTGGCTAGTTCCAATGGATTTTAAAGGATCCTGTAAACTGTTATACATGTTGAAATATTGCTCCCCGGAGGAAGACTTCAGTTAAATCAACAAAAGAAACAGCTAAACTATATGTATTAAGTCCTATCTATACTAATTCTACCTACTTATACTAATCTTAGCTATTATAATCTAACTTTCAGGAGCATAATAAAATAGATTAAACATCATATATAGATTCCAAGTCCAAATGAATCAATTACAGAGTTCACATATGAACAAGACTGTAATAAAGCTTAATTGCAATCTAATTACTCATACAAGAATGCACATTATTGTTCCTACAAAGAAACTTGCAACTGATGTTTAATATAGTTTTGAATCAAGGATTGCTCATGAGTTAACCATGATAGAGAATTACATTCAAATAACCAAGACTACTCATAAGTTGTATTGTTATCAATCTGCACAAAACAAAACACATTTATACTTATTCCAACAACAACGCCATGATTCTAAACACATGAAAGAAGAGGAAAATAAATCGGAAAAAGGCTCCTTCTTGACCCAAACAGTCTTCTTTATTAGCACAATAAACCAAAAGTTGTTTTGCCCAAAAAAAAGTCCTCTATCCATCTTCGGAGGTAATACTTATGCAAAAAAACTAACCCTCCGTCTTCTCCCCATGACTTTCCATCTTCCTTCTCTTTTCCATATACACATTAAAATATATAGACGTAGAATCGATCAGTGAAACGGCTGACTCATACAGGGCATATCTGTTGGAGTGCCTCATTACTTGGGGAAATGAATATATGTTGATCAAAAGAGAATTACTGCGTGTCATCTCCTCGCACCTGTATTGAGCGGATGTTATTCCTTATTATTTCCTGAAGGAAACTGAAGACACTGTGCTCATCATCCAACATCTCACATGATTGAAGGTGTGTTTTGAGGTAATAACCTCTTGATGGATCAGCTCTATCATGAGTGCTTGCTCTTGACATAGAGCGTGCCTCCATTACACACTATGGTGGTTTGTATCCCTTTCTTGTAGAGCATGTCTTTGCAATATCGAAATACTTCATATTAGATATGATTATGAGAAATATGACAAACATGCCCACAAACAAACCTTGCATTCAGTCACAGTTTCTATTTAATCTTGCAACACAGAGCAACTATAATTATTAAACCATTGAACCTATTCTAACATGTATTTTCATTTCCCATAATATTCATTTTTATTCAAGAATCACTAGACAATGCTTCAAAAGTAGACAATTCACTCTATCAGATTTTCTTTTAAAAGCCCAGACCACAAAACTTTATCAAAACACAAGGGAATTGTTGGGTCCCTACAATACTAGTGATTACCCCATTAATATTGTAGTTGCATCCCTTATTAATATTTTTGTGCCTCTATTATCCACATATTGTTATTACTGTGCCTCATAGAATCCCTCTATTGTTATTTTTGTGGCTTTATATTATTATTGTTAGGTCGGTTGGGTTATATTGTCACTCCTTAGACTCCTATATATAGAAAGGAGGTTTTTTTATTTGGATCATCCAAGAATTGTTCATTTATGTAATGCAAAGGAGGTTTGCCCCTCGAAGAGGCTGAATTCTAAGGCGTTGATCTATCTTTTCTATCTATTCTTGAGCTGGTTTCATAACATTTGGTATCAGAGCTTTGGATTCTAGGGTTTCGCTGCTCCAAACAGGTCATCATGGAATTTTTGCTATAACGTTTTTGTCTGTGATGTTTTAGAAGCTAAAACAAAACCCATTTGATAATAAATCTTGTTAAATCATGGGTCCAAATTTTAGAGCCTTTCGCACTATATTTGCGGAGACATGATCTGAGGAAATTGGTCTTTTTGAAGACTCCTGAATTATATTCCAAACATGTGACCTGGGGAAAATCATCATAAATTTCTCTCTGAGCATCGAATTGAATTTTGGTCAGAAGGTATAGAAAGAGGACGGACTATAGTTTCTTGTATATATTTTTGAGATCCAAAGGTCAAAATAGTGACTCGAGGCACGTCGTACAAGTTCGCTCTACTGAACTAGTCTATAATCAGGTCACTATGGGCGATTTTGCATAAATATTCTTTGGAGAATCCAATTTGGATCAGACTGGTGGCATTGGAAAGAGGACATAGAGGGCTACTTCCAATTGCAATTCTAGAATTAGATGATCCGAAAGTACAGAGATACATCAAAGGCAATATCGAGCTCCTACAAAGTGAAAAAAGGTGTGTAGATTCTTTAAAATTTTTGCTTAAGATTGGTTTGAAAATTTATTTTTAAGGAATTCAAAGGGAATAGTCAAGCATTATTATTAGTAACTAATGCCCCAAGGAAATAAAATGCAATCACCTAGTAAGAAACTTGAAAGCTCTAGCCTGACTCATGAAGAAGAGGAAGAGATGCTACATGATATATCAAAATTACAGAACAAGTGCAACAAATGTCACGCTCACAAAAGCTAAGAGAAGCTAAATAAATGTCGGGGAATCTACGATAAAGGGCATGGAAGCTAATATGGATGATTTTAAGATATATTTGAAGATAGGTTTGAAGAGGGACATGGCAGATTTGAAGAGAGACTTGAAGACAAACATCGCAGATTTGAAGATAGATTTGACAAATTTTCTACAAGAAATACTTACTAATGTTGAAAAGGTTGTAAAGTAAACTCATGATGCGAACAAAAGAAATGTTAATCATGATTTCATAGACTCTACTGTGGGAGTGAAGACCCACGATATTCCAAAAATCGATATGAGGAAGTTTGATGGCAAGGATCCCGCAACATGGATATTACAGATGGAGAAATTTTTCGATCTCGATAATGTGCAAAACACGCAAAAGGTACGTATTGCAACTTTATATTTGGAACCAAATCAATTTGTATGGTATCAATGGCTTTACTCTTGTAAACAAATCATCACTTGGGCAATTTTTACGGAAGAATTGATAGCACATTATGAGGATACAAAAAACAACATTTTTTTTAGCCAATTGATAAGTCTCAAATAAAAGGGTTCGATAATGGAGCACATTGAGGAGTTCCAAAAATTGAACATAAGGGTAAAAAATATTCTAGAGGAGCATAGGATTGACGTGCTCATAGGGACTTTAAAGGATAATATCCAACATGATGTTCGCCTTCGTTAACCTGACTCATTGGAGAAGGCATTCAGGTTAGCAAGAAAAATGGAAAGAAAAATTATGGCAACCAGGAAGCATACCACTCACGACTATAAATATGGAACTGTTGTCGCCCTTAGTATTCCACAACCTATAAGGTTAACACCACAAAAATTGGAAGAAAAAGAGAAAAAGGGCTTTGTTATAGTTGTGATAACAAATACACTAAAGGTCATAAGTGTGTTGAAAAGAAATTATTCTACATAGATTGCGAAGAGGAAGAAGAAAAGGAACAATAAGGGTCAAAAGAAGAGGATATACTCTAGTAACAAAGCCTAGATAAGGAAGAAATGAATCTGACCATATCTTGTAATGCATTGGCTAGAATTACCACTCCTCAAACCATCAAGATAGAAGGACAAATCAAGAAGAAAAAGGTAATAGTGTTGATTGGTTCAGGAAGTACCCACAATTTTATTCATTGTAAGGTAGAAAAAGAATTGAATTGCTTCCTATATCCAGCACCAGAGTGTCAAGTGATGGTTGCAAATGGAGGACAATAAATTGCTCTGGAAAGTGCCATAATATCAAGCTATCCATGGGAGAATATGTATTGACTAGCCCAATGCTTTCCATTCCAATGGGAGGTGCTGATGTTGTACTAGGAGTCCAATGGCTACAATCCCTGGTACAATAGCTTTTAATTTTCAAGAACTTTTCATGAAATTTTCTATGGAAGGAAAGGAAGTTTAATTAAGGGGTATTGCAGGGAAACCACGAAAGATAATTAGCTCTAACGGTATGAAAAAGCTTCTAAAAAAGGAACAAAGGGTCTATTTTCACAATTATGATTGCTAGATGTTTCCAGATTGGAATCATCTATTTCTCTAGATCTCCAAGAGGTCTTGAACAATCATTCCATGGCATTTGAGACTCCCAAAGGTCTCCCACCTATTCGTGATCATGATCATGCTATTCATCTGATTCCAGAAAGTGTTCCTCCAAACATCAAGCCATAGATATCCCTATGCCCAAAAGAGTGAAATTGAATGTACGGTTGCAGAAATGCTAGAGGCTGGTATAATTCAACTGAGTCAAAGTTCTTTCTCTACTCCAGTAGTATTAGTGCATAAGAAGGATGGATCATGGTGCATGTGTTTGGATTATAGGGAGCTCAACAAGCTAACTATTAAAGATAAGTTTCTCATTCCTGTCATTGACAAATTACTGGATGAATTGCATGGATCAATTTACTTCACCAAGTTGGATCTTCATTCAGGATATCATCAAATCAGAATGAAGACTGAAGACATTCCAAAAACAACATTTAGAACTCATGAGGGTCATTATGAATTTTTGGTCATGCCTTTTGGCCTTACCAATGCACCTTCAACATTTCAAGGTTTGATGAATTCCATTTTCAAACCATTCCTTAGAAAATTTATGTTAGTATTTTTAGATGAAATACTAATCTACAACACGTCTTTGAATGATCATGTTGAACATGTTGACAGGCTGCTACAACTATTGGAGGAGAAACAATTATATTCAAAAAGATCCAAATGTTTCTTTGCAGTACAAGAGGTGGAATATCTGGGTCATATTGTATCTCATGAAGGAGTTAAGGTAGATCCTAGTAAAATTAAAGCAATTAAGGAATGGAAAACCCCCACATCCATAAAGCATCTGCGAGGATTTCTCGGGTTGACAGGGTATTATCACATGTTTGTTAAGAATTATGGCAGAATAGCAGCATCTCTAACAACATTATTGAAGAAAGATGCATTTTCATGGACTCCAGAAGCAACACGAGCCTTCGAACATCTTAAAGAGGCAATTTGCTAAGAACCGGTGTTAGCTACACGAAACTTCACAAAAAACATTATTATGGAATGTGATGCTTAAGGAAATGGAATTGGTGCTATTTTAATACAAGACGAAAGACCCATTTCTTTTGAAAGTCGTCCAATCAAGGGAAAGTTTTTAGACAAAGCTATTTATGAGAAGGAAATGTTGGCAATACTCCATGCACTTAAGAAATGTCAACCCTACCTAATGGGAAGACACTTCAAAGTAAAAATAGATCATGATAACCTTGAATACTTTTTAGAACAAAGATTATCCTCCGAAGAGCAACAAAAGTGGGTCATAAAGATGTTGGGTTATGACTTTGAAATCATCTACAAAAAAGGGAAGCAAAATGTGGTGGCAGATGCACTCTCAAGGAAGGATGAGGATGTGGAAGCATTTTTGTGTGCCATTTCTATTATCCAACCAGATTGGATAAACGAAGCAAGGGAGGAAAGGAAGAATGACGAAGAAGTGTGGGCACTTATTCGAAAGTTACAACAAGATTCCAATACATCTAATACATTTAGCTGGAAAAATTATTCTTTATGGTATAAAGATCGCTTATACCTTTGTAAGAATTCCCAACTAAAACAAAAGATTCTTATGGAATTGCACACTTCTCCCTTAGAAGGGCACTCAGGATTTTCAAAAACTTACCACAGGGTTAAGACGGAATTTTTTTGGGATG
>APFE031729513.1:117997-133294 GCA_000404065.3 Pinus taeda | reverse complement strand
TTCTTCAATAAATTGAACTAGGGCTAGAGAAGGAAGAATGAGATTTGTTGGTAGTACAGCTTCTTTTCCATAAACAAGTTTAAATGGGGAGGAACCTATAGAAGCTTTTTGCATTATCCTGTCAGCTCACAATGCAAATATTAAAGATTTGTGCCAGTTCTTATGATTTTGTTCGATAGTTCGCTTGATAATTTTAATAAGATTTTTGTTTGTAGATTCGGCCAAACCATTGCCCTGAGGATAATAGTTAGCAGAATATTTGAGTTTGAATCCTCTTTTGATTGCGAAATAAAACATAGCATTGCCTGAAAAGTAAGATGCATTATCAAAAACAAGAGCATTCAGGACACCAAACCTGGTAATGATGAATTGGTCTATAAATTCGATAATGGCTTCAGAGTTTGTTGTCTTTAAAGGAATCGCTTCAACCCACTTGGTAAAGTAATCGGTAGCAGTAAGGATATACTTATGTTGTTTGGAAGAATTTCGGGTAATTTCTCTGATAATGTCCAATCCCCATTGCTCAAATGGTTGTTCAATGTTGACCGGTTGCAGAGGGAAGGCTGATTTCCTTTGTCTTCCACTTGAGGTTTGACAATTTCGGCATTTCCTTACATATTCATGAGCATCTCTAAAGAGAGTGGGCCAATAATACCCAGCATGGATGACTTTGTGAGCTGTGGTATCAGCTCCGAAGTGACCTCCCGCTGGTCCATCATGCAATTCCTGCAAGACCTTTTGTGCTTCAAGTTTTTCAAGGCATCTTAATAAAATTGAATCATAATTTTGCCTAAAAAGCACATCATCAATAATGGTAAAATTTTTTGCTTTCAATCTTATGGCCCTTTTGTTTTTGTAGGATAAGTTGGGAGGTGCATATCCATTTTTCAAGTAAAATATTAAATCAGCATATTGTGATTTAGATTCAATGATACTTATGTGGTTGATTGTTTCAGATTGATCTATATCACTTGATTCTGGAATGTTGGATGCTCCTGCCAATAACCTGCAAAAACCTTGGCCTCTAACAATCTTTGCTAGCTTGATCTCTAGGTCATATTCTTGAAGTGTTGTTACCCAATTTGCCCTTTTTTCTCCTAATTCTCTTTGGATTAATAGTTGCCTAACTGAGGAGAAAGGAACTATAACCTTTGTATGGGCTTTTAAAAGGAAGGGTCTATAATGTTTAACCGCTTTATATACAGCAAAGGCTTGTTTTTCTACTTCGGAATAGTTTAATTCTTCACCTTGAAGATTTGAACTATAGAATGAAATAGGTGCTTCCAAATTGTGATCGTTGATCTGTGTAAGTACTGCAGCATAAGAGCAATCAGATGCGATGGTATACAATGTAAAATGATTAGAAAAATTTGGAGTATTTAGAGCCGAGGCATTGATTATTGATTGTTTGATTAATTCAAACGCTTCCTTTTCTGGCGATCCCCATTTAAAGACTGAACTTTTCTTAATCATAGTTTGAAGTGGTAAAATAATCTGAGAAAAGTCTGGAATGAATCTTTTTACAAAATTGATTTGGCCTAAAAATGACTACATGGATTTCTTATTATGAGGAAGGGGATTTCAGAGATTTCTTTAATCCTGTCTGGATCAATATAGATGCCGTATTTTGATACAATAAAGCCTAGGAGCTTACCTTGATTAAGAGTGAAAAAGGATTTCTTAGGGTTGAGAGAAATACCGTATTTCTTACAGTGCTGAAAGATTTGATTCAAATCATGCAAGTGGTTGGATCTCTCTTTAGAAAATATAGTAATGTCATCTAAAGAGACGACTATTGTTCTATTAATTAACCCTTTGAAAGCGATATCCGTTGCTCTTTGAAAAGTGGCTCCTGCATTAATAAGTCCGAAAGGCATTTTATGATATGCATATGTTCCCCACTTTGTTCTGAATGTGGTTTTGAGTCGGTCATCGGGGTGGACCAAAATTTGGTTATACCCTGGAAACCCGTCCAAGAAGGACATTAACTCTGAGCCTGCCACTGATTGGAGTATCTGCTCCATAGTGGGTAATGGGAAGTTATCTTTTAAACTTGCCTTATTTAAATTTCTGAAATCAATATAAATCCTTATGTCGCCATTTTTCTTTCTGACTGGTACCATATTGGAGACTGAGTTTGAGTGTCGTACGGGAAAAATAATCTTAGCTTTCAAGAGTTTATTGAGTTCTGATTTTATTTGACCCTCTAAGTTTGGATGTATTTTTCTCAGCTTTTGTTGAACTGGTTTCTGTTCGGGAAGCATTGGGATAGTGTGTTGAATAATAGATGTATCATATGTTTTTAGATCGTCATATTTCCAAGCGAAAACATGTTTATTCTTTCATAACAGACTAATGAATGCTTCCTTTTCCTCTATGGAAAGTCCTAATCCTAAGTTAATGTTTTGAGGGTTTTGTTCGGTGCCAAGGTTTATCAATTCAAACCTTAAGGTAGAGCTCTGGAGCTTTGTATTAGACACAGGTTTAAACCTGTCTTTAATATCGTAGAGGTCCTCAAGCTTTACCACGCGCTTTGGAATTGAGTTTTCCTCATGTTTATTTCGCATTTGAACATCGTGCTCGTCTTCCTCAATGATTTGATTATCATAGGATTTTTCAGAGGTCAGAAATTGTAAAATGTCATCATCGTGGTTAAACACTCTCCAATTGGTTACATTGTCAGGAATGGATGGTCCTAAAAAGTAATTCTACTGAAAACCTATCTGGACTATAGTCTTCGGAAGGGAGTAGCTTGGAAGCGACATTGGCTAGCAAGTCGGCTGCCGAATTTTGCGACCTGGGAATGGAAGGAATATTGAATGCTAAAAAATGGGAAGTGAGCTCTTGTACCAGCGATTGATAATGCTTGAGATGGTTTGAAAGACAATGAATTTTATTCCTTACATGTTTAACAATAATCTCAGAGTTGCCAAAGACCTTTAAGTATTGAACTTTGAGGCCGATCGCTTTGTACAGTCCTTGGACTAATGCTTCGTACTCGGCTGTGTTATTGGTGCATTCAAATTCTAATCTACAGGACAACATTGTTTTTTCTCCTTGCGGGTTAACCAAAATGCATCCTGCTCTTGATCCTTCACTAGACTTGGATCCATCAAAATATAAAGACCAAAATAAAGAATTATCTACAATTTTTGTTACAAAATTCTCAGTAACATTAACACATTTAGACCTGTCAGTCTGTGAAAAGTTTTCAGTTTGCGATGCGAAATTGCTAACTGAGAAAGGAGATGGTTGGGCAATATAATTGCTGAAAAATGACTCGAAACAATAATTTCCTAGGATATTGTTGTTGAACGCGACTGGTTGATTTTCTTGTTCAAATTCTGTAACAGTGTGGGTCATATGTTTCTCCCGATCGATCCTTATTTGATTGGGCTTGCCCTTATAGGGGAGCCACATATGGGACCAATCGGTGGAGATATACCCATGGAGTTTTTCTGACCAATCCCTGCTTAAAATTAACCCATAGAATTTAGGTATGTCGACGACTAGAATATCAATCCTTTGGACTATTCGTGGATCCGCCGATAACCTGATCGTTACAGAGTTTATTTCCCCTAGAACTTGAACCTTAGTTCTATCTTACTGCACAATGTGAATAGAAGATTTCTTGGGTTCTATATTCAGTTTAGAGCAAACTAAAGCAGGCATTATATTCGAGGCTGCCCCAGAATCAATTAGGCAGTTGTGTAGATTTCGATTGTAAATTTCATATGTTAAGGGGAAAGGAGGGGTATGGGAGTTTGATCTATCTCCAATCAGAATTGTGTCAGTTGCCTCAACTCTACCAGAAGGTTGTTGTCATGAGTCGCTTGCAACTTTAGTGGTGGGAAGAGGTGAAGAAGGAACAACATTAAGTTCTTTGAGTAGTAATTTTTTCTCATGTTTTAATTTACTAAGTTCAAACATGGTGATGTTTGCCTTAGTTTTCTTCATGTCATCGACAATATTATAATCCATCGAATCAGAAACTACCAATGTCTTGGATGACGAAGGTGTAGTGGAGGATGATGGCTGATTCTGAGATACTGTCGCAGCTAGCTTCCTTGCGGGTACCTTTTCCTTTGCAGTATTGGTTCCAACACTCCTTTTCTTTGGATTAGCTTGAACTGGTTCGGGAGTAGCTTTACTCCTTGTAGTGACATGAAATGCTTCTTGCTCAGCGTCAGTATCGGAATTAGGGAGTATAAAGTCCCACATCCTGTGGCATTCAACTACTTCCTCTTCTTCTTCTTCGGATGGTATAACTGTTTCTTCCTCTTCTTCTTCCTCAGGATTTGAGTTTGTGTATGATATAACGTTTGGAGGCTCGGACTCGGGTTTCTTGAAATTTCTATATGGTTTCTTCGTTGAGGATTCTAATACTTGTTTCTTGATCTCAACCATTTCGTTCGACATGGTTTTAAGGACTTTCTGAAGGCCCTCCATGTCATATGGATCCTTAGTGATCTTTTTCTTCGAGTCATCTTTAAAGGACACTTTTTTATATTTTCGTTCTTCCAAGGCAGTTTTCTTTTCTAAGGCGATTACACTTTTTTCAACAACGAGTGCTTCCTTCATGTTTTCAGCCAATGTAGGCTGTTTAGCCCTATCCACAAATATGTCTATGTTTGAGGGTAAGGCAGCGATATACCACTCGCTTCTAACTTGTTCGCTTGGCTTATCATCGGTGGGGATTTTGTTCACGAGTTTGTTAAATCGGGAGTTGAACTCCTTAATGGGTTCTCTTGACTCGATCCTTAAATTGGAAAGGTCATGGACGAGTGTAGCCAAGGATCTATCATCTCCGTATTTGGTGAGAAATTTTTCCTGGAAGATATTCAAACTTGTGATGGACCCAGAGGGTAAGGAAAAATACCAAGACCCTGCAGATCCTTGCAGTGTATAGGGAAATAATCTTACTACCACATATTCTTCAGTGACTCCCTTTAGATTGATTGACAACATAAAATTGTTTATGTGTTCTTCTGCCGAGGTTCCAGCATCTGGATTGAACTTGGGTAGCCATTTTTCGGGGTAATCGGGTAACGGATGTAAAGGTGTAGGCATGGTGACTGCACCAGGACTTCTCCATGGTCTTTGAGCCATTTTAGGAGTACCAACGATTGCCTGTGGTGTTCCAGGTGCTTAAGGGGGAGGTGGAAGTACAGATTGAAAATACTGTGATGTTTGAGATGAAGTCCCTTGGTGAACAATGCTATGTAGTGGTGAAGTGGGTGTTTGACTTCGCACAGGTGATGATGATATGGAAGATGATGGAGAAAAGGTTTCGCTACCAGAACCTTCAGCGGTCTTTTTAATCCTTTTCCTTTCAGGTAAAGGAAACTCAGGTTGTTCAATACCTAGCTTTTCGCTTCAGAGTCTGGTAAGGTGATGGGGTAAGCGAAATTGCGAAGTCTGACTACCTTGTAATACTTCAGATCTAGGAGGCGAAATTGAGAAGCCTTGAAGTTTCTGGATGATGGATTGAACTTCAGGGGACTCTGGACTTAAGTGTTCTGAAGTATGATGTAATTGAGCAGTAGTGGTTGACTCTTCTTCGTCTTGTCTGGATACTGGTTATTCAGAATGTGAACGAGATGTCCGAGGAGAGGTGGAGGGTGAATTACTCTTTGAATGGTTTGTAGGCGTTGGCTTACTCGCCATTCATAGCGGATGGCCCTCCTTCTAGTGCCAGAAATGTTGATGCCTCAAAAATCGCTGCAACAACATTGGGGGATAACCACCCGGTCCGGACCTTAGTACAACTCCTTTTCCATTTGGGATGGTGGCTCCGACTGGAGATAACGGGACCAGTTTCCCGATAATGAATAAAAGGGATGGATGGGTGATGAATAGTTTGCTTTTGATGATAGGTGACTAGCTTATTCTATTGAAAAAAATAGGGAAACTAATACTAATCCCGGGAACAACTTATTCATTCGGAATGCAGCATTTAATAATCCTTATCTATCTAATAGGCATATAGATGACTCTGTAAAATAAACATGAGATATTCAATCATTCAAATATTACTTCATATGAATAGTCAAAATGAAGCGATTAATATGAATTACTGCATTCACTATTTATATCATCGATACATATATACGATTGAAAGAGAAGCATGCTATAAACAACCAATAGTGGGATGCATAAAGGATGCTGCGAAAAGCACATATATATATAAACGATAATAGCAAGAGCGATTCAAATAACAATTCATATAACAGGAATGAGTACAGACGCAGATAATAGTACCATGTGAGCTGCTAGTCAATCCCAGATATCAATCGGTATTCACAATTCTTCCTTCAACACAAAAATGCTTTTAAACAAAGACAGTAGTGCACATTTGCATAAAAACTTTCCTCATTAAACTCAGAATAATTGGTCCAGTTTCATAAAAGAATATCCCTGAAGTACAATAGTGCAACTTCAGGGTTTAAGTCATATACAAAACTTTTACGACCCTTTCTAAATGCATGAAAGGGTCTATAAATACTACTAAGCTAAGAAAATCTATGAAACAAAATCCTACTAAATTGGCATCAGTGAATGCAATCTATCTCCTTGGGGCGATCTGGCAGTCGGCGATGTGAATCATGACTCGGGCTACTTGCCTTTAAACCTGAGCTGGCTTATCGCAAGCATCGGCTCCACTTCTGGTGGTTTGTTGAGGCGCAAGCTGAGTTGGGCAGCAAAGGTGGCATCCTGAATGTCAGGTATGATATACCCGATATCATCTGTGAGGCAATTTAAGGCAGCTCTTTGGCTGTACGACTTCACTAAGAAGAACCAATAGGCATCCCATGTCAAACTGTTGATCCCCACGATTAATCTTCCATTTTTCTCCAGCTCTGTGTAGCATGAATGTTCCAACATCTTTGTTGCTGTTAATTGGCCTGGAGTACATTGGAAAATCATGTTAGACAAATAAAGCGTGTTATTTACTAATTCATCCAAGTTACCAGTGGTTTCCTTGCATCTAAAAATCGCTCTTTCTGCCTTCATTAATTGTGATTACCATTCTTTGAATAGTATTTCTTTGTGCGATTCCAGAATTCTTGGTAGATTAGTCGCTTGGCCCTGATCGGAATCTTGCCATTCCAGAAAACTTGTCAGTGTTTCTTCAGCCTGATCCAAATCCGTCCTTGCCTTTTCTACCTTTTCGCTTATGGATGCTACTAACTCGCACAATGGCTCTGCCTAGGTAATTTTCTGACATAGGAGCTTAACCTGATTTATCAATGCTTTATTTAATTGAAGCTCCTCTGCTTTGAACTCATCTACCTGAGGGAGCCTTTTCATTTGCTCAATTTGAGTTGATAATTGAGCGATTTGCTCATCTTTAGCTTTTATCGTTCCCTCAGTCGATATCTTTAATTGCGCCAATGTTGCCGATAGCTCTTTTTTCCTTTGGATTGCGCTCTCGTCAATCCTCTTTTTCTCCTCTTGTAATTGCTTAGTCAGCTGATAATTGTTCTGCTCCTGCACTTGCAATTCCTGCTCCGCCTACTCTACCTTTTGCTGTACTTCCGATCATTGAGCCTATAGCGAAAAGATATCTTGATCTTTCGCTTTTAATAGACTGCTCACCTCCGATGCTTTATCAATGGTCGCCGCCAAATATGCTCCACTGTATTGCGATAGATTTGTTAAGTCATCGGAGGGGTCAAATTCCTCTTTCCACACAACATTGCCCGTTACTGTTAATTCAGGGAATATATAAGGTTGATCAGCCCTTCTCCTTTTCCTCTTTCGCTTTACAACAGCTTTATGCTTAGGGCTATAAAATACATCCAAAGGGGAAATCTCTTCTATTTGCAAAAAGATTTCGCCTGATGGATCCTTAGGAATTATTTCTGTTTCTTTTGATTTGGGTGGGTCGCTGGTTTCACCTGAAACCTATTTTGATGTCGCTTCCTGTGTGTCGCCCTCTTTAGAAACCTCATCATCTTTCGAGCACTCTAGGTTTCCGATGATTGAGTTGAAGTCCTACCATTGCTGGAGCAAATTCAGATCAATTTGCGTATCATCATTAACTTTTGAGCTGCCCTCTTCTTGAGTTTTTGCCTGGGTTTCATCCTGTCGCTGCACATTTTCCTTGGTTTCTTCCTGCCTCTGATTATGCACTTCCTCGTACTGCTTTGATGTAGTAGGAGGTTGCGTATTTCTTTGCTACTCAGGCTCGCTTGATTTTGTCGTCGTTGGAGTAGTCGCTAACAGGTCTAGAGGTTGAGTTTGCAACCTCTGTTCTCTAATTCTGTTAAATTCGGCTAGCCCCTCATCGTTGTATTCATTTCTGGCAAGTGATTTGACTTGATATAGTGATTCGGCCGATGCAAACAAATCCTCAAATCTGTCTTCTTTGTGCTCGAACTTAGCCAATTTGCCCTGGTCGAGCGCATTGTAAGCGATTTTCCTTGGATCATACTGCCTGTTTGGCAGAGTTGCTAGAGTCAGCAAATTTATCTTCCCACCTTCCTTCTCTGCATGTTTGATATCATGCAGGGTGTAAATTCCAATTCGCAGGGGAAAGGAGGGCCAGACATGCTTTTTTTCTTTTTCAGGGTCTGAGTAACCCCATCGACATTGATTTGATAAGCTACTTCCCTGGCAAGTAACTTATCAGGGATGTATAGTGGAAGCACATGGGGCCTGGCCTGACTGCCAAAAACTCTAATGTAGGTGAATTTCTCTTCTCCGAACCAACTTGCTACTACGGTTAAATCCACCCCTACTTGTTCAGAAATCTTCGGGGCAGGCTTATCAAAAATGGAGTAATGAATCGGCAACATGAAACCGTTGTAGAATTGATATAGGTGGTGTTTATAGTTGGTCTTCCACAACTTTTGATGATATATGTGGATGGGTGTGGGGTCTTGCGATGTCCACCTCCATCTGAGCACAGGAAATTCAGAATTGAAACATAAAACGTCCAACACATAGGCACTATAATAAAATGGTGGAATAAACCTCTTTGTGACGCAAGAATTAAATCTAAAATTAAGAATGGCCTTGGCTAACTTATCGGATAATATATCCGGCCAATCCATAATCTCGCCACTACATGCCGCCTCCATTGAGGGGACCATTTCTATGGTAAAATTGGCAGAGTCATGTAATCCCCATAGTCTACACATCATAATTCCAGCATAGCAGTAAGGAGAACATAGAGAGTCGAACGAGTACTTACCCGAGGATTCGTGCTTGTGCTTTGCTGGATTTTGTCTCCAGCCTCAAATTGGTTCAGACTCTGTCTCGTTTTCTGCTCGGAACTTCACCAGAAATGTCGTGTTATACTTTTTCTCTTCTGCCTGTAGATGATACATTTGCCTTAGATCTTCGGCTTGAAAAGAACCGAAAATCCTCCCATCTGCAGTGTTAAACATTCTGTCGGTAATCGGGATCTCTTGGATTACCCACCTTACCACATCTGTATATGGGAGAATTTGCTCCCGGGCCGCTATTCTCTGAAGAAAGGAATTGGCCAAGTCTTTTAGATTAGCCTCAGATTTGCCAGTACTATCGCATGAGACTTGTATCCCGGTCACCTTCGGCTCTTTGGCTTCAATTAAATTATATGTTCCTTGCCAAGTGGCTTTGGTAAGTCCCAGGCACGTAGTATCTGATATAAGCCCTTTCTTTTTACTGCTTGAATCAACAACCGATTGCCCTACGGCTGGCGAAGTGATAGGTATTGTAGTATTTTTGGACCTTTTTCCCATTCCACTCAAATCTATCTCTACGGAAGAATCCTGCACAGAGAGAAAGATAGGCGTAATACAGGAAACAATAACATGAATGGAATATACTGAGGTATATATATCTTGATAAATTCATGGTGATCGATTGACTTAAGACGGCTTGGGATCAAATCTGTGAATAGATCGCAAGCTTGCTGTTTTCATTAAATGGCCGTTAAGGCCTGTCAATCTCATTAATACCAGTCACTTCAGTTAATGGCCGAATGATTTATTTGAAGCATGCTTTGGGCGATTTGGCAGTTGAACACAGATGAGCGGCTTTTCGAAAAATATTTCCTTAATTACGAATAAATCATATTAAACTGTCTTTATGATTTTACTTTGAAAACTACGCTTTTGCCCTTTTCGCAATCAGGCGTCGGGAAAATCCTAAGTCATTGTCTTAGTTCCATTTGGAATCCCCGATCGCCAATAGCGATATCGCATCGCGTCGGGAGTAGTGAGTGGGGCAGTTTAGAATGTGGGCATGGTGAACCGCCGATCACCGATAGCGATGTCGCATCGCATCAGGGCGAGAGGGAGCTTATTTGCGTTTAAGCAATATCGCCGATTGCCGATTTCCGATTTCCGATTGCCGATATCGCATCGCATCGGAGCAAGGGGTTCTTAATTGTGTCACTTTATATTTCACCGATACCCGATACCGATTTCACATCAGAACAAATCAAAATTTCCTCAAGTTGTGTTCCCTTTGTGATTGCGATATGCGATCTTGCGATCGCTTTATCACAATGACAAAAGATAAATCGTTTTACGTTAAGGTTTTTGATTGGTTTTATTGAAGAGGCCTTTTAGTAATGTTTTCTTTTATTTCTTCGGGCCTTTTTGAAATAGAACTTTAATTGATACCAATTTAAAAACAAAAATTAAAAAGTGACCCGTTTCATATTATGGTTTTGGAATAGTAATGATATGAAATGGGGGGTTGTTGTAGGGCAGAACACCCCCTTATATAAATATCCCGTCCCTCTGGTTGAAATATAACCATAAATACTTCACTGGGAATTACTAAGTCACCTGGACTCTAGTAAGAACCCTCCATCTGCAAAATTTCCACTCCCAAGTGTCTGGATCCCTTCCAAACACTAAGGAAACCCTTTCCAAAGGCTAATAACCCTCCCCGCGCATTTTTCTGTGAAAATTATTAATGTTTGTTTGATAATTTCCACCGCGCAAAACACATTTGCCCATTTTCTAAAGTTTAAAACCCACCGTGCCGCGAAAAATGAAGCCTTTAACGCGCGCGCACCTTTGCTAAACCCCTCGCTTCTCCCTTTTCCATCCACCATCGGATCGCCTCCCCCAGATCCAACGATCCTTGATCACATCGCGCGCCCGATTATGGTGGTAAGTTACCATCCGACGTCCGACGGTTTTACCGTCGTACACCGGGACAGGTGGCGGCCTCCCATTGCATCGGGCCGCCCCTGACAGAAACCACCTCTGTACCAAAGGCAGTCCGATGCACAGGGAAAACCACCCTCCCCTCACATAACAGGAGCGCCACGTCACCCTGCCACGTCGCCTCCACGCCACCTCACCCTGCCTGTGCCTAGCCCACGTCACCCCTTCGTACTGCCATGTCACCTTGATGACGTCAGCATGGTGATGTCACATCCATACCAAAGACCCCACTATTGACATCAGCATGCTGACGTCATCCGCCGTACTGCTGACGTCAGCAGCCAAAAAACCTAAAATTCGCGTAAGAGGAAAAGTCATGCTTCGGAGCTCCGAAATGAGAAACGGAGGCAGTTTTCGATGCGTGATTAGCGCAAAGCGCTAATCATGCATCGCTATGGGAAATAGGCCATATTGAGGAATCTTTAGGGAATATTTTGATTCCTTGGCCCGTTTTGCACCAAAAAGGCCCGAAATTTCCCGATTTTGCCAAATTAAACCGATTTGAAGACAGGAAGAGACCAGAGACAGAGATTAAAGAGTATCAGATCAAATCTACAGGGAAAAAGCACATCAAATAGTATCAGAAATCGGCGGAGACCATCAATGTAGTGGCAAAGAGTATCAATGAAGATTTTAACAGCAGCCCAAAGCAGGAGAGAATTAAATACATTCCAACAAAGTCAGAAAAGAGGGCGAAGCCACTCAAAACTCTCAAATCACGGTTATTGCACATTTAACTCGCACAATAACAGAACTGTAAATCCTAAAGCACAGTTATTCCAACAATACTGCATCGAGCCAGCAAGGGCCACATTGCACTCTTTTTGATCCAGTTACCTCTGACACAGTTTAATAGATATTTACCTACATTTAATTTTGGCACAATTTTAGGTTTAGAAAGCTCTTTTTGCAGACCTGTTTTAGGTCAATTGTAATAAATAAGTTCGAGATATTTGCACTATAAAGACAACCCTGAATACTGTATTAAGGGTTGGTTGGTTGGTGGTCAGTGAACTATCTTTAGCTGATTTCGCTCCAGGAGAGACTCGCACTGTAATACTTGATAGTTTCTATAATCAAAGACTGCTTATGAGCTTTGGAGAATGGATTGTTCACTGTGTTTACCGTTTGAAGAGTGATTATGGAATTCTCGTGCTGTTGCATAACTCAATAAGTTCTTCTTACCTCTGTTTTCCATTTATAAGTTACCATCTAAACAACAGAAAAGAAGATTAGCTTAGAATTTGTTTAAATACACTCTATGCTCAATTTTTGTTGTTTCTTTATGTTTTCCTCTGTTTAGGCATAAATATGAATTCCAAATGGCTCATGTTTGCCTTAAACTCAGACAATTATCTAGGGATTCTTCATTGCCCCTAGATAGAGATCATCCTTCCCTCTGTTAAGCTAAGTGAGAGATTCTTAAGTGTCTCTCATTCCTTACATATCATTCATCCTTTTAATCTGAACATTGAGTTATGAGCAGCTATCCTGCTTCATATTTCTCTTACGACCAAGAAAACACACTGATAATCCTAACCCATGACTCCATGCCCAATGGTTTGAAACTTATCATTTCATGAATTGCCTCTCTGCCTGAAAGCATTTTCCTTCCATCCAAACACAAACAAAAACCCTTGAGCCAAAAGCTAGCTTAAAATCATCAACAAAGTTTGAATCATCAAGAGAGAGCCCTCTCTGATTGCAGGTGGGCTAGAACATGTAGTCCAAAGATTGGTTTTTGGTTACCTCGGTCGTATCCCTGGAGGAGCCTAGGAACAACCTGAGTGATAACAGCATCTTCGGTAATATTTCGTTGGAAAAGACCAAGGTCAACAACCAAGATTGAAGAAATGATTCAAAGGATAAACAACTAGTGCAAGTTGACCTTCAGAAGTCGGTGAACTCTCAGGAGATTGGATATGGTTATCTGAAGATTTCGGGCCAATGTTTCAAAGAAACCCAGTACATGAAGGGGGAGGATGAGATGACAAAGGTTGAATACTTAGAATAATTCAAAGCTCAACACCTTAGTCCTCAAGTGATTGTGGCAATTCAGATTAAGGCTCCTTAGACAATCTTTCAGAGAGAGGAGAGGAAGAGGAACTAGGCGAACCAATTGGTTCAAGAATGATGATCTCGTCTCAAATAAACAAAAGAGAGATTGATTTCAAGGGCTTTAAAATGTATTTAAAGTTATACTCACGACGTGGTCTAAAAAAGACTAACAAGGATGTTATAAGAATGTGGGTAAAAAAATTTTAAGATGAAAAAACAAACTGGTGCTCCATATTTTAAGAGTCGAGAAAGAAGCAAAGGTGACTCTATCACTTTTGGTTTGAAAAAAGCTCAAAAGGACAAGTGCTCAGGTGATATTTTATATTTAGGGAGTCAAAAATATCAAAATGATTACTCAGGATCATCTAGGTAAAAATGATTATGAGGTAACTGTGAACTGTAAGATACCTCTCAGCAAACTTAGAAGTATGGGGAGAAAATCTCCCCTAATGTGTGTTCGGTGTATCACATTTATAAGGCAGCAGACTCGGCTTCCTATGGATAAAGTATTGCAACCTAGTGGGGTATCCCTTTATATACTCGATGGTATAGGGAGCACAAGTCCATAATAGCACCGTCTAGTAGCGAAGCGACCGACAACTGCTAGGTTTTAAGATGTCGAAACACCTCTCTAGCTTAGACTTTCTAAGATGTGATCGTTAGATTTCAAATGTGACTTAGGTTAATTTAGTGCATTTTATATTTTATCTTTAAGTTATGTCTCAATGTTCAAGCCTTATTGATGTGACTCGAAAACAACTATTTGTAGCTAAATGAGACAGGACCCTTTCAATTTGATGAATTGTCTACACTAATGAGAGTAGAAATCAAACTCAAATGCAAGAAAACAAGAAATTGAAAGAAAATTATTTTCCCACTATTTCGCATTTTGAAAACAAAAATGATGAAGAACTCTTTCCAATTCTTAAATTTGCGCTTTCACTACTAAAGAGAATTCATTTCTTTTCCAATGTAACTGACGATGCAACTGCAACCTTCAATGATGCTAACTAACGTAACAAATTGATGTAGCAAACTAGAATTGCGTATTTTTTAATGAAATGATAGAATGAATATTTCACAAACACTTCAATGAAAAATTCACAATAAAATCAATCATAAGCAAACACAAAAGATAATTCCTTTCAAAACTAATGAAGCAAAGATTGAACCAAAAAACAAGATGGGCAATGTGATCTATGCCCGAAAAGAGACGCTCAAACACTAAACAAAACTTTTCAAACTTATTAAATGGAAATTGAAGCAACAAAAGGACTAATCAAACAAAATGCAAGGAGAAAAATTGACTATGGACTTCACTTTTTGAGTAGGAAAACAAATGAATGGGAGATGACCTATATGCCCTAGGGTTATACACCATCTAAGAACTCAAGAAACTAAGTGAAGGAAATTCAAATCAACCAATCATATAGACCAAGCTAAAAGAGCTTTCTAGCCAGGGAGAACACAGTCAAAACAAGATGAGAGACATAAATGAAAAGGGCAAGAAATAATGGATATGATATAGGATAAACCCTGATCCTCACCTACAGGAATCAATGTAACTACCAAACTGACAAAATGCGCCAAAAGGGGGTTGGTGTGACTATTTTTTTAGAAACTTGTTCTAGTCAGTGTGATTGTCAGAAAAATAAATGCGTTGATTGAGGATTCAAGGAAAAAAAAGTAAAAAATTCAAAGGCTAAGACCAAAATTGCCACTCTAAATTTCAAGCTCATAGAAGTAAACTAGGCAGAGAAGAGAACCTAAAGGGAAATGATGATACTAGAAAAGTTCACACAAAACCATAAAATGACAATCAATCAAAAAGAAGGATTGGCTCCCCAGCAGAGTCACCAATTTGTGGTGCAGGTAAATTCTTAGTGCGGACAAAAACAATTCCTCTGGCCCGAGAGAGTGGGTCAATCCATAAACAACAATCTATGGAAAATATCCTTAAGCTAGAATAATTTAAGAGGGCCTACCTCTCAGAACGTTATTTTTCTTAGTGATGATCCTACTTCCTCACTCCAACTATCATCCATTTCCTTCCTTCGAATACCTA
>APFE031729513.1:47031-113007 GCA_000404065.3 Pinus taeda | reverse complement strand
TAATTTCAATGTTTTCTACTGTTTAAGGAGAATTCAAAGTTATTGTTTGCTCTCCTTAGCTCCTCACCTGTCATTCCTCACCATCCACTTCAATTAAAGGCATCAATACTGTCTCCTACCTCGCCCCAAAGAACCCCCTGCAGAAACTGTGTCCAATCCCCGCACCCAAAATTGCCATCCCTCAATTTGCCACCAAAAACCCTAAAAACCCCAAATCAACCCTTTTGATCAGTTTACTAGCCTAAAATCAGTGTTACCCTATTGGTCATCTCATCCATTGAAGATTTTACTGAGATTGACCGGAGAGAGCCTTTTCCTGCCCCGTAGGGCTAGCTACGAGGCTAAATGGTTTGATGGTGCCTTGAGGTTTGCCTTTTTCAACCTGAGGTGAAATTTCAAGCGCTAACAGATTGTACGCTTGGCGAGGTCCAAGAGTCCTAATGTAGTGACAAAGGCCCAACTATTGCTCGCTATTGATTGTGTACAACCTCAAATACTTAATTGGTGTGAGGGAGTTCTTCTTGAGGTGAATGTAGAGTTGAAAGCCTCCAAGATTTATACCCAAATGAATTTTGGGTATGGTACTCTCATTGTGTCCTTCATAGTTGAGAGAGTGCTCATGATGAGACCACAGATAAGTGTGGTTCAGGCTAATCCCAGGGAGCCCAGGCAAGGGTGATGGCCCTCTCTTGATCCTCATACTGGAGGGGGAAATCATACATTTCTTCGAAGAGGACTTCTTCGAGTGGCTTAGTGGCTAGATCTTGATGATTGATGACTATGCCTATGAAGGCATGGAATTTACAGGAGATCCAGACTTGATACTGCCACTTAGTACACATTTGGGACCTCAAGGTAAGAAGGTTTTTCCTAGAGTAATTTAGAGTAATTTTTATATTTTGAATATTTATGTAATGTTTTTATTTTTATGGGTGAACAAGTATTGACATGAAGCATTTTCTTGGCACAGATGTGGCACTAGTGTGACCTATAGGCATGCCCTGCCAAGTGAGGCAGGGGGACTAGCTACCCAGAGCTGGCATGGGAGAAGCAAATTTTGAAGATGGATATGATGCAAAGAGTCTTCGCGAGGTTATAAGGAACCTCGAAGGCCTGAGCATGGGTATTCATCCACTTTCGATGAGGGATATTCCTGCTCATATGCACCGACACACCATCGGTGTGCCTGTGCAACTTTTGGTTTCTCTTAGGAGGATAACTAGAGATGTTCTAAGTTTTCATGAACAATAGACTCTTTAGCAGTAGCCTGGTGTAGCCATTGGGTGTTCGAACGAGGCTTAGTAGAGCCATTTTGTACTGAAAACACCCAATTTTTGGGAATTTTTTGATGTAAAAGACTAGATTCGATATATATATATCTATTATATATTATATATATATATATATATATATAATTATATATATATATATATATATATATATATATATTGGAATTTTTATTATGTATATGGTTTTTTTAATGTTTTTGTAAATTTTTAACTGTGTAAGTCTTTACTTTCATGCATGTATCTATAATGAATGAGGCAGATGCCAATCCAATACATAGTTTGCTAATGAGTCAACAACTGCATTAAATTCTCGAGGAATGTGTTCATATGTAATAAACTGAAATTGACGTAACAAGATTGGAGTGAGAATGTCATAATGATTTGTCAATTGCATAATGACAAGCTGAGAGTCTAACTTGACCACCAAACTGGAGATGTCCCAAGATGACGCTTTAGTGAGAAGTGAAATTACAATCAAATACTCAGTAATATTGTTGGTGATAGTATCGAGAAAGACTCCCTCGGAACAAAGTAGTTCCAACTCAGGTGTGTAAATGATGCAAGTAGCTGATGCAATGTGCCATGTGTGATGACTGGCACCATCCACATATCCTACGTATGGTAAGGGTAATGAAGTCACCTGTGCAATGAGAAACATGTATGAGACAAATACTCAAAAAATTTCAAAAATCCAATCACAACAAAAGGAATCAAAACTTATAAATACATAGAATTACAAAGCACGTGCCTAGTGCAATACTAGGCATAATACTTTTTCAGATAGATCCCATTTCGAGGCTTCACAAGCGGGACTCCTTCGCAGTCCTGAAGTTCATAGACTCCTTTTAAGAGGGCCTTGGTGATGACATATGGACCTATCCATAATCGTTGAAGTGTTCCTACCCCCAAGAGGTCTTGCCTTTTATCATAAAGTAAAACAAGATTGCTTTCCTAGTAAGAATGAGGCTTGACCTTTTTTCATATTGGGCTTTGACCCGACACTTGTGGGCTTTGAGTCAGGGAAAATTTTAAGAATGGCCTTAAATTTATCTGTATAATAAATGGGTGAATCCCCATGACACATAGGAAAAATGGGAGGCAATTTTATCAATAATATAGTATGTATATATAATGTTTTTGGTGAATCTCTCACCAGGTTATATTATCTTGTAAAGTCATGGTGAGTCTTTCACTCAATTATAAAATATTGTAATATCTTGGCAAATCTTTCACTGAATAATAAAACATTGTGAAGCCTTGGAGAATGTTTTGTTAAAGTATGAAACAATATATGATAATAGGAAAATATATTCATTAAATTATAATATACTAACATACATGTTTGGAAAAAAGAAACATAATTTTCTCTTCCTACAAACAATGTTGAAAGTTTCAGTGGTTGTGTTTATCAAGGTTCTTACTGTACACTCTGTTATCACTCAGATTTTCACTGAAGTTGTAAGAAGAGGAAAGACGTCCAAGGTAACCACAAGCCAACCTTTTAGATATAGAATCTAGCCAATCTGTATCCAGAGAGGGCTCTCTCTTTAAGTTTTAGCTTTGTTTTGAAAGATATTAGTCTAGTTATGAAGTTTAGGAGTTTTGTTTGAGCTTGGATGGTGAGATTCAATAGCAGAGAGGTAGGACTGACTAGTTTAGGCCATTGAGCTGATGGAGTCAAAAGATGGCTTAACTACACTTGGTTTCTTAACAAAGGATGGTTTCACAGGGCAAGATGGTCAAGCAGGGAATAAATGGAGACTTAGAATAAATGGAATGGTTTCAAAATAGGTGAAGGGAAATTAAGAATCCTTCAGCATTTTTAGGAGGGAATTTGAATGATTACTACTAAAGAGAAATTAAGTATTCTTTAATAAATAATCAAAATGAAAGAACTAGAAAACAAGAGCAATTAAGATTTCACTGTTTACACTAATTCAGAAGAAAACATAAGGAGCAATAACGCTTGAAAACAGAGTGCAGTTAAGCATATTCTGAATTACTCTTTTTCGTTTATCATTTGGATGTGAAACAAGATGATATAATAAATAAGGAAAAATTTAAAACATAAGGTATAGAGGACTTATTGATCCGGAGTTTGATTCAAGAAATCTGTGAAAAGTCCCTTACATTAATTCTTTGTCTAGAAAGCCATACAAGAGTTTGGTCCAACAACACTTTATTCCAAAATAACCAATATTACAGCAATGTATATGAATCCACACTCAATACTCCAATTGAGGGGGTATTTATTGTTGTGTGTGGAGCATGATTGTTCAGAGGTCTTTGTTTCAGTCGGATGTATACCCCAGGAAGTTTTGTACACCCCTCCACGCGGGGGGGACTTGTACCCCCCGCAGGGGTCCGGGGGGGCCGATCCCCCCCAGCTGGGGGGTTCGAGGGCCAGCGGTCCCCCGGCGGGGGCTCAGGGGCAACACCCCCGAAGCTAAAAACAGATGTAAATTTGCCTTGTAAAAGTATAGTAATTTCTAGTCAATCTGAGCCGTTCATTAGGTGGATGATCTGACGGTAAAACTTATGTTTAGTTTAGGGTTTTTTGCCCTAGAAGGCAACCCCTCTCTTTGTATGAGGGCATTGTATTTGAGGCGGCGATATAGATGTGTATTCTGTGTGAGCGAAAAACAGAGAGGTGAGATTGTGAGAGAAAACATAGGATATTACAGCGGCTTTGCTGTAGGTTGTGTCTCTTCATTTTGCTGGATAATAAAAAGGAAGGACTGGCTGTTTGAGGTGGACGTAGCCCAAACTGGGTGAACCACGTATATCTGTGTCTATCTTGTTTTGTTCCTTTTCTGTGTTTATATTTCTGCAATATTTTATGTGTTCCATTGCTCCGTAATATATAATTTTCTAACATTTATATAAAAAAAATTACAAAAAATATCTCATAACATCGTGAGATATATTCTAGAATGACTAAGAATAAGTTACAAGCAAACATAGACAACTAGTCTCCAAAATAGGAGAAAGGAAAACTGATGTTGTTCTGTTCCTTTTCTTGCTGAGTGTGCTTGAGGCAGGCCCTATAATTTTCCTTGCTGTTGTCTTATTTAGTAACTCTGTGCTGGCTGCCTTGTTTTGATTGATACTCTTAAAATTTTCTTATACAATTCGACCTGTTTGATCTTTATTCATCTTTGTTCATCCCACTATAGAAAATAGCCCAAAATTTACATTTTACTGAGGATAAATTTAGAAAATTTCCAATAGGTCTTCCCACCATTTTTGTTCTGGCAATCTATGTTTCTAAAGTTTCCTCGGGGTCTCATTAGTTTCTATATATCTGAAAAATGTAGGCTGGATTGGGAACTGTTATAGACATTTTTGGGCACTTCAACCCCAATCAAAAATGTCCATAAACTGAGGGCTCTTAAGTCCCTAAAAGGGTTGCTTCACTACCTAAAGGAACAAGGTAAACTGATTACATCATCTCCCAGAAGTTCTCCACTGAAAACTGCTCATAAATGGTCAAAACTAGACCATACTGAAAGCTCCATGCAGAGGGTGCGATGCATATCACCTTCCCAATGTATAGGGTGCAATGCATATTATTTTGCTCCTCTGTAGGGTGTGATGGTCGGGAATGGACAAATGGAAAGGACCAAAATGCGAGGTGGAAGATCATGGAATCTTCCAAAAGCTTCCCCTCTGACACTTGTCACTCCATTTTCGACCAGGGATGAGTAAGAGATCTTCATTCTCAAGTGGAAGCAGGAACTATCAGAGAGAAGACACTAATCAAGATCCCAAAAGATGACTCACCTCTCTGTAATCATCTATATATGGATCCCTCATCACAGAGATCTAGAGGCTGGAGTTTTGTAATCTATAGAGAAGTGCTGGTTGTTGGTATTCTTGTGTACATTCACAGTGTTGGGTGATTTTGCTTTGCTTGAGGTGAAAGAAGGGCTTCTTAGCTGGAGGATGATGCTGGGTCAGAGCTGCTCATGGTTGTAATCCTCTTGCTACTTTTTATCTGAATAAAGCTATTCTTGTTTCCTTCCATATCATGGTGTACTTGTTTATATATGCTTGTGTATGGTTAATGTACATCTGATCCTACATTATTTATGAATTTGGATCCTTGTTTCTTGCATAGTAGTATGTTGCTGTGATTCTACACGTCCTTTTGAAGCTGAGCGGACAAAGAGCGAGCAGCAAAACTCTATCAAGAAAGAGAGGGAATCAAGCGCAAGACTTAGGTTGGTCCTCTTGGTTCTGCTCTCATCTATTTTCATAAAAGGAATTAATAGTAGACTTTGATTGTTTGTTTCTAAGATAGCCACCCATCTTAGTGGGAATAGTAGCATCGGTGTGGACACTATTCCCGTATAACAAAATGGCGAATCCGCTGGGGAGCGACTAGATTACTTGTTAGCCTATCTATCCTTGTTTATTTTATAAACATACTGACAGAGCCTCAAGTCAAGCTAGCTAGCCTTCGAACTGCATTTGTCATGCAAATGCAAAGTAAATCAATGTTGCTTCAGTCGATCTCTGGGTTTTTGTTTATAAATTAAACAATAGATCTACAAGCAATCTAATTTCCCTAAGTAGTGGCATTAGTAACCTCCTAAATCACCCCTGTGTTTTTACATACATTGATCTGTACTTATTCAACTTAAACACCTGAACTAAACTGCAAACTATGAGTGAAGTCTCATTCAAAGTCTCACATTGTAACCATCACACCCTGCCTTCAAGGCAGCCTGTATGAATCGCACTTCCCAAACGGAGTAGCTGCGCTGCATACTAAGTTCACTGTGTAACATGTGCGATGGTTAGGGAGGACTGATTTTACCCTTAGACTGTGGATTTTTCTCACTGTTTTCAGTCTTATTCAAGATTTTTACTATCTGTAATCAGTGTGCTTCTGTGAATACCCCATTCTCTAGAATTATTCCGCCTCCTTAGTGCAAATAACTATAAACGTTTTTTTATGTATTGTGCATCGTTTTAGTTCTCTTTTGCAAAAAATAACATAGTCAAACTGTCGTCTCTAGATCTGAAAGTGTCGTAGCTGTCGTTTTCAGTTTTAGAAAGCAATCCCATTGTTTAGATAGTTGATTATACAGTTATTATTGCATAAGACTTGATTTACTAGTTTTAAAGTGTCGAAAAGCAATTTCCATTTCAAAATCGCAAAGTGTCTCTCTTGTTTTCACTTCGTTTTGAAAAAGAATTTTGTTGAGTACAATCGCTTTAAAAGTATTTCAGTTTTGCGCATAGTTTTCTTAGTTTCATTTGCACATTAAGGGAACTGAAGACCAATACATGCATGTGCATTTGCATCTTGAATGCTTGGCTTGATTTAGGATTGTGCATATTAGCGTGTGCTCTATGTTCTGTGAAGAAAAGATGCTTGACTTTCTTCCCCTTAGTAGCTAGGATTTTCATTGCTGAAAGAAGATAAAACGTCTATTTATCATCTTAGACTAGATTTAGGAATTATACATACATCACATGGTGAACCTGAAAGGAAAACTGTTAAGCAAGATCAACTTAAAATAAATCTTAATGAATCTAACAACGCTTTGGAACTTAAAGCAACATCTAGAGGTCTAGGATAGAGACATATTCTAGCATCGTAAAGCCTGGTAACTATTGCTTTCAGTGTTGGTTGGGTGATTCCTCCACTCTGAGACGATAAGTGCCAGTACAGACTTGTGCTCCCTCGTACCGTCGCGTATATATTGGGAGACCACTATAGGCTGCATCCTTTATGTTTAGGAAGCCGTGTCTACCGCCCTATCGGTCGTAATGCACTGAACACAGCATTTGGGAAGACTGAATGCCGTACCATAAAAAGTATTCAGCAGTTTTACGATTGGTTTGATAATCCTCTCTACCTAGATCTCCAGAGAAGTCCACTTTGCTCCTTTTCAGACTCCTTAAAGGAAAAGGTCCTCTGAGCGCTTGTCACTTCAAGCTCAATAAAAATTGAAGGCGACTAGAGTCATCTTTTGTTTTTTCTCAACTCTTTAAAATTGGAAAAATAAGTTGTGTCCAAGCGTCTAAAAATTTATTTTAAATCGAAATAATGTCACAAATTCCCCCGTTGATCTTCAGGTTGAGAAAATGGAGTCTACCAACCAAGGGTTTCCCCATGAAGTAAATCCTAGTCCCTTCCTATCTTGGGGAGATGTTGGTCCACCCCATATGGCCACTTTGTCACTTCCAGGATTGACAATGGGTTTTCCAGTCTGGCTCTTCTCTACCTCTGTCGTTCAGAATCCCACAATTCCTGAATAGTCTAATCGGCAACTAGACAACACTAGAGTTGCTTCCAAACCTTCTACTTCATCTGATTCTCCTTCTCCTCCTTCCTCTTCACTTGACAAAGCCTATAAAGCTAAAAGTCAAGTAACTGAGAAGAAGAAGAAGCAGAAAGAGAAAAAGGCAAAGAAGAAAAAGGAACAAAATCAAAAGGGAACAACAAAGTATCGTCTAGCAAAAATCCACACACCGCACAGTCAAAACCTAAATCTCCTTGCGTCATTTACAATGGACACCACTTTCATTGAGATTGTCCCTGCATCCCTCGCATCTTAAGGGACTGGTCTCCTCGTTTGCACCATCCAATAGCATCAACCTCTGGTGATCATGTTGAATGCTTACCATCAACCAGTGAAAGTGAAGCACATGGACAGAAAAGGAACCCTAAACTTCCTTTTAATTTGTGTGAAGGCGATCACGCCATCCACCACTGTCCCTTCCTTAAAGAGGCTAAAAGAGTTTTAGATAATCGTCTGGTTTCACCATTACAACTTCCTCCTGGATATCAAAAACTCTTGCCGAGTCCTCCACTGGTTGAAAATCTGGTTGGCCCATCCTTGTGGTCAGACAAAGCACCTATCATTGAAAATGAACCTTTGTAATCCATACCAGATGAAAGTCAAAGGGTCGATATGGTAGTTGACCCGGTATTGCCTTCAGAGTGTTCATCTTTGAACGATGCCGTCACTGAAGAGAAAGAGAACGACACTGACTCCAATGAGCTTGGGGGCAATCCTCCTGTTCCTTTACCGTAGGAAGGAAGTTCATTAGAGTCCTACTCAGCCGTCTATTCGGTCCCACCACTAAGCAACCTAGTGGTTTCCTTTGACTGGAGTCTACTAGGGAGACCCCGTTTACCAGCCAACGTACCATTCAGAATTATTGTACAAGCTTACAGAATGGTCATGGTTGGTACCATCATTGATGAAGGGCTTCTGTGAGTATCCTTTCCTCAACTGCTTGGAAAGTGCTTGGTTCGCCATCGCTTTTGCCTAAAATTAGAAATCTAATAGGCTTCGACAAAGGAACCAGTCGACCTTTAGGGATCCTTCCAAATGTGCCATTACTTTGAAAAGGAAAATTGTTCACATGAACGTTATGGTAGTTCAAGGAACTTTATATTACAATCTACTCCTTGGATGCAACTATATTTATTGCATGGGAGCCGTCGTCTCCTCACTCTTTAGAGTAATGTGTTTTCCGCACGAAGGTAGAATGGTCAAGCTCGTAGACCAAATGTCATTCCCTGGATCACACATTGCAAATAGTCAAATGCCATCCCTGAATGGTTTTTTCACGCAAGAAATGTCTCATCAGTCTCCAATCCATCCACCTGATGAGCGTGAGTGATTCAAGAAGGTGTGATTGAAACCTAGGGGGCATGCACCTTGGTCTACTTCGGCAGGAGAACTCTGGGTAGAGGGTAGGTTTCGGTGAAGGATATATAACTAGTCTGATACCCGTCTGTATAGGAAAAGGGAATTAGACTGGATAAGATACCTCCGTTAGAAGGTAGGCCTTTCCTGATAGAACAAATGTTTTGTTTGCAAATTGAAGGGTAACTAGGAAGCTCTACTTAGCTATACTTGGGGGCATGCAAACCTTTTGTAAGCAAGCGAGAAATGACTAGCTAATGTTAGCTCCATGATTCTGCTGACTTCAACCTTCTAGGCTTGGTGAGTGGCCAGAACCATTCACCTTTGCAGGGGTAATCTGCACGCCGGAAAAGTAAAGGAAAAATTGTCCTACCTAGCCTTGATGGTGATATTAGTAGTTAAATGGAGAGGCGTAGTTGGTCGTTCCTAGCATGCATGCAAGAGGCTCCGGGGCAAAGCTTCAAAAGGTGCAAGCTCCATAAAAAATGGCATCTTGAATGAGACATTCTTATCATACGACTGGCGAGCAATGTTGTCACAGAGTTCAAGCTCGTTAAAAAATAAACTCTCCACGAGCAGTTTTAGCGCATAGTTCATGCTCGTTAAAAAATAAACATAAGTCATGAGCAAGTGTTTCTCCCCGCGTTTAAGCTTGTTAAAAAATGAACGGCTAAATAACCATTTTGAATGCCTTATCGCCAACTTTTGAGCCTTGGTCGTGTTCTCGCCATCACCTCCACTCTGTTTTTTAGCCGATCATTCACCCCCACATGATTTTTTACCCCTTCAAGGAACATCTGCGAAGAGTGATTCTACTAGCCATCCTTGTACACTGCCGTGATTGGAAAATTCCAAACCTTACCTGGAATCAGCTGCTACCCGAAACCATCACTCATTCCTCGAAAACGAGTCTTCTTTAAGCTCTTTTCACCTGACTTATAAAAAATGAAAAGATTGTCGAGCGATTGGCCTCTCCATCTCGTCAAAAGGCATTAGAAGTGCTATCCCTCCTCTAGATTTTAATATTTTTGGACCTGAGGGATTATTACACAAAAATATCAAGCGCTTGTCTTATTCGGCTCGTTAAAACTATAAAAAATTCATCCCTTTTGTATTATTTTACGCTTTTTCAGACTTAAGGGATTATACAATGAAAAAGAACCTTCAGAGTCTTCTTTCCATTTGTTTCAGACTCTCTAAAATTGAAAGAGACCGAGTTATCTCTGCCATTAAACTCGTTAAACTAAATAGCGACAAACTCATCCAACAGGACGAGAACGATTTTCACTGTTACTAGGCTCGCTAAAATATAGCGACAGGTTCGCCCGAAGGGCGGATTATAGAAAAAGCATATGTTATCCTCCTCAAGCTTGACAAAAATAAAGAGGTACTGGTCAGCAATGACTCGGGAAAATTGGGAAGAAAATAAGAATAAACTTTATTGGTAGCAAGTCGATCTTGAACATGACACTTTCCTTCTGCATCCATGTCGGGTTGGGTTGTTCCATTCACTGGTCTTCACCATTGGTCCGTCATACCATCCATCTCTGGGGTTAACGCTACCAATCCATCGTTAGTGTTGCCGATATGTTCAAGAGAAGTAATTCAAACAATTCACCTGAGTCTCACCCACTGCAATACATTCATGCTTCATTCCTTCATGATTGCCATCCTGAACCCCCATATCATCAGTTTGTTTTCACCTCCAAAGTCATTTTCTTCATTCCGTGTCGTTGATATGGAATTCATTAAGGCCCTCCTGCGACGAGTCGCTTCTTGTCGACATCAGCTCATTATCGAAGAAGTTGACTTAGGAACAACCCTTTCAGTACTTTGAAGCTTACATGCCTCAATGGCAAGTTTCTCACTTTCGGCGACAAGTTTACATCAATGGCCTTCGACCGAGAGATTTTGCGTGGTATTCGACACCAGGTCCCTTTTTCACACCATGTAAATTGTACTGTAGTACCTTAAGGGTCAATGTCATTATTGGTGATTCCTCTCGCGCCTGCTAACAACTTACATCATTGGTTGGTAATCAGGCGATGTCTTTCCATGTTCGACTCCAAAACATTTTTCACATAGATCGACTTGTACTCCGAGTGAAGTTTGGCTAAGTTTGAAGACCCTAGATCTAGTTTCATCCATCCGGGCTGCGATATATTCAGGAATATAAAAATATCCAGTGTACATCATTGTCGAACAGATGATCATCCAAATCAAAGGATGATGTGTCCATATCATCAGTCTGTCACATAGACGATCGTCTGTCCTATGTACATGAAAATGAGTTTATAAAGCTAAGCATGGGAATGCCCACCTCAGTTAGATCATGAAAAAATATTGTCAAATAATGTATTGTATTTTATCTTATTACAGGTCACCTCCAAGCTCGGAAAAACTTCTGATCCTCATAGTAAAGCATTTCACCCGACATAAAAAACGATTAACGACCTCATGATTTAGGGGGCAACTGTTATAGACATTTTTGGGCACTTCAAACCCAATCATAAATTTCCATAAACTAAGGGCTCTTAAGTCCCTAAAAGGGTTGCTTCACTGCCTAAAGGAATAAGGTCAACTGATTACATCATCTCCCAGAAGTTCTCCTCTGAAAACTACTCATAAATGGTCAAAACTGGACCATACTAAAAGCTCCATGCAGAGGGTGCGATGCATATCACCTTCCCAATGTACAGGGTGCGATGCATACTGTTTTGCTCCTCTGTAGGGTGCGATGGTCAGGAAGGGACAAATGGCAGGGACCAAAATATGAGGTGGAAGATCATGGAATCTTCCAAAAGCTTCCCCTCTAACACTTGCCACTCCATTTTCGACCAGGGATGAGTAAGAGATATTCATTCTCCAAGTGGAAGCAGGAACTATCAGAGAGAAGACACTAATCAAGATCCTAAAATATGACTCACCTCTCTTTAATCATCTATATATGGATCCCTCATCACAGAGATATAGAGGCTGGAATTTTGTAATCTATAGAGAAGTGTTGTTGGTATTCTTGTGTACATTCACAGTGTTGGATGATTTTGCTTTTCTTGAGGTGAAAGAAGGGATTCTTAGCTAGAGGATGATGCTGGGTCAGATCTACTCATGGTTGTAATCCTCTTGCTACCTTTTATCTGAATAAATCTATTCTTGTTTCCTTCCATATCCTGGTGTACTTGTTTATATATGCTTGTATATGGTTAATGTACATCTGATCTTGCATTATTTATGAATTTAGATCCTTGTTTCTTGCATAGTAGTATGTTGATGTGATTCTACAGGTCCTTTTGAAGCTGAGCAGACAAAGAGTGAGCAACCAAACTCTGTCAAGAAGGAGAGGGAATCGAGTGCAAGACTCAAGTTGGCCCTCTTGGTTCTCCTCTCACCTATTTTCATAAAAGGAATCAATAGTAGACTTTGATTGTTTGTTTCTAAGATAGCCACCCATCTTAGTGGGAATAGTAGCATCCGTGTGGACACTATTCCCATATAACAAGAACAAGTGCTTTATCTCATGCTCAACATAGAATAAGTTCTCGAAGTTGTCATAGAGAACTCGGCCAGTGGGGAGTGCTTTTATTCGGGAAGCACTTGTTGATGAACTAGCTTGATTGCCAGCATACTTATTCAATTTGTCTACATAATCTATGTGCTTCATTAATTTGTCATTAATTACCAAAGGACTTGGTAGCCCTTTATTCTGCAAAATAGTGAACTTCTCCATAAAAGAATTGATTTCCACCTGCATATCTTGACATCTTCTCTCTAAGTTCTGCATCAAAGTTTTCTTAGTTAACACCGTTTTGATTTCCAAAATAGTGTTTGTCCTATCGACTATGCCAAGTTCTTCCAGTTGTTCCTTAGTCTTGTTATTTAAAAAGTGTATAAGCCAATTGGATTCATTTGGCATTTGTCCTAACAGAGATTTTGTCTTTTGAATTTCTCCCTTTGTTTCTTTCACTAGATCAATTTGTTCAAAGATTACTTGGATGGATGGCCAAACATTATTTATAGATTGAGTGATGTTGGCCCAAAGGATTTTCTTGATCTCTGCTAGAAGCTTGTCAAAAGTGAGATCCTTTTCTAATGATTTCGATTTATTTTCTAATGCTTTAATCTCCCTTGTTTTCTACAACGTTTATCTTTGAGAGATCATAATTTATTTCCATTTTAGCCAATTGTTCTTTTACCCGTTCTAATTCTGAAACTTGTAGTCTCATGTCTTCCACTCCCTTTATCAACTCTTCTGTGCTTAAATTGACACTACTGCCTGGTTTTGTTCCTGTGGTAACTGTACTTGTGACCACCTCTGCTATGGCTGCTGGGATGTTTGGGGCTAAGACTGTCCCAAGTGTAGAGGGGACTGCTGTTGAGACTATTGGTATTACTTCAGGAGGCTGAGAGGTCGACTCTCCCTACTTGTCCTTCAGTGCATTTTCTAACGCCTGCTCTGTGTCATTCAATCTTTGATTTAGTTTCAAGAGTAGGTCCATCATCTCTTCTTCAGATTTCTGTCTTATAACCTCAACAGTCCATGGATGCCTTGAAGGAGGTAACTTTAGCTATTTCCTCAGGACAACATTGTCTTCTTTTTTCTTCTTGATCAATGCTTCTATACATTTAGCATCTTTGGGATCATGTCCCAATCCAATGATGATTTCTTCTAATTATTTTATTCTATTATCCTTGTCCAGGGAAGAGGTTTTCTCCAAGTGTAGTTGAGCAGTTGTATTATCCAAGGAATTTTGTAGCTTGTGGGCCATCATTGCTTTACTAGCCAATGTGGAATAGACCATTTCCCCAGTTTGCTTGTGAAGTTCAATTTAATCCATAGGATGAATATCCTTTGCCAAGACCTCCATGTTTTTTCTGATGTAATATGTTGCTAACTGAGGTTTTGGCACCTTTGGCTTGAAGTAACTCATTATCATCTTGCCTTCTTTAATGTCATAGGTTGACATTAGTCTTTGTTGATTCGTGGGGGCCAATTTTAAGTATTGATTGTACATTTGAAGCCTTACTGGATCGTTCCTGGCCTTTATTTCTGTGAATGTCTTATTGATATCTAAGGCCTCTTTACTTTGTGGCCTAAGAGATGATACTTCTGCACTATGATGTCTTTCTAGCTCTTGCCTGTGTGAGCTAGTGGATGTTCCTCCCAATGGAAAAGTTTGTTGGCTAATTGCTCTCTCTTCTCTTTGGTTTTCTGTAGTCTCTTCAACTATTTCCTCTTCTGACAGAGGGTTCGGTCTTTACCTTTTTGTCCCTGGTTGTCCTATGGGTCCACTAGTAGGGGTGGTGGTTTCCCTATCCCTTTTTTTATTTCTTTCCTCATTTAGAGGAGTTTGCAAAACTAGACTTTCTACTACATTGGTTTGAGCTGGAGGAGTTGGCACTTGACCCTGTTCTTTGGAAATTTTAGGTTGATTTAACATTGTAGGATGTTCTGTGGTCACTATTTCCTTGCCTTTGGATGTTCCTGTGGCTGGAATGTTGACTTCCTATGGAGGTTGTTGAGAGGTTCTAGCAGTGGATGCACTAATTGCTGATTTTTGAGACAGCTTGAATGGTACCTACCCAAAACAATCTAGGTCAAGGGTTTTCTCAAGATCTCTCATAGGATTTTCTATTGACCTACTCACTAACATCTTCTACTAGGTTCCCCTCTATCCATTCATCCAAGTTTGCAAACTGTTGAATTTGTGAGATCCTATGGTGAATATATGGGGATAACTTGTTCTTCATCCTTCTATCATATATAAAATTGTTTGGGTCATATGGTACCCACCTAAAACTATTTTGTAGTCTAAGGTGATATTCTAAAAGAATTTCAGCTTCTTTCCATGCATCCCTAGTGTTGATGACAAAATGTCCTAGATGGTTCTTAATTCTTAGTTGAGCTTTCTTCTTGGCACCAGAAAAATGGACTAAATATGCTTTTATGATTTGTTTGAAATACTCCAAAGCAAATAATCTCATGGGAACATACTTGGGTAACTTAAAAGGGAAAAGTTCACACCCATACATTATAATTTCTATGTAATTTTTATATAGGTACCAGTCACCTATCATGTACTGCTTAGAGGGCTAGAGAATCTTCTTCGTGTTACCATTGATCCTAGGAGGGGAAACTCTTGTCAACAGAGTAGTCACTAGATGGAAAAATAGGTCAATGAACTCACTATAAGTGTAAGGGGACTCACTAGTATTATGAAATATTAGACTCCAAAAGATTACAGGCCTTGGATTTCCTTTGGTGTCAAGTTTCTTGATAGGGAAAGGAAGTTATCTACCTGATAATATAACATAAGATGGTATATGAAAGAGGTGTATTTGAAAACTCCTTCCCTTTCCAAATTAATGAATTGGTCATGGATTCTGTTGGCAATGTAGGAGGCATAGTCATATCTGATAGTAGGGAGTTGTCCTGGAGTAAAGATTGATAGTAACACTAGGGTGATATCATCAACATATTCACTAGAGTTAAATCCCATAATCAGGGATATCATATCAACAACGAGTCTAGTTTCAATGAATAAAGTTTGCAGATGAGGAGGTGGACCTTTGGGCTAGTGCTTTGGTAACGTGAAGGTTTGAGCAATATGGCTCACTTTTGATTTGGACAACTGAGATTATTTTTCAAGTAAATATGCCATGGAAATAGGAGTGAGGGGCTGACTGGAGTGGAACTGCAACATTTCATTGATGGATTGAGAAGTTATGGGAAAAAGGACTGTTTGGCTTGGGGACATAACAGCTCTATGGTTAGGATCATAATTAGCACAACATTGATGAATTATGTCTGGGGAAACATGGACTGAGGGGAGGAAATACATGGGAAGGTTAGATTCCCACAGTCCAAAAATGTCAAACTTATTCAGATAACTATGTTTGGCTTGACAGAAGACCTGAAGATGGTTTTTATCAATAGATAGGTATTTTATCTGAAAATATTTATCGACCAGAGGTAGATAATCTAAGTATTTGTGGGGAGTGTTCATGGGTGCTACATTTAGGGCTATAGGGGTTTCCATATTTGGTTCTTGTGGATTCAAAAATGGAGTTGGAGGAATTTTGTGGAAAATAGGCAAGACAACAGGTTGAGGACTTTATATGGCGAACACAGACTTGGATTAGAACTGAATTTGGCCCTTTCTTGTAGAAGTTTTAGTAGAAACCCAAAATTACAGAGTTTGAGTGTAAATTGGATAAATACTTGTATTAAGGAAGTGAACAGTGCCAAGACAGAAGGATAACGAGTTTTGGGTTGCGTCGCTGCAAGTTTCTTAACTACGTGGTGGTTTGAAGGCTCGAACAGTTGACTTGGACGTTGTTTTGGATGGGAGCACGGGTCGCAGTGTATAACAGTGAAAATGATATTTTCTTGGTTTTATTTAACAAAATCAAGGTTGGCGGGGATTTTTGGATTATCGGATGACTGACGTAGGCTGAGAAATGATGTTTGGTCATTTGTGGAGGGTGGTAAGTGGTACATGATCGCACCACTTTTCGAGTTAAGTGGTATCGGGTGGAGGGTAAGCAATCACATCGAATGCATGATGCATGGCAGAGGTACGAGCAGAAAACCGCTTGGTGATTGCGCGTTAAAGCGTGGTCACCAGGGGGAGTGGTATTAGCGACGACCATCAGATGATGGGGAAGCAATCATGCAGTAGATGGGAAATGAGGTACGACGGGACTTTAGCTGCGGTGGGCCTGATACATTTAACAAATTAATAAACCATATCTTGGTGTTTTGTGAATGGATAGGTAGGTTATTAATTAACCAAGAGGGTTAACTAATCCTGTTTGTTCAGTAGGGAATTAAGGTTCTTAATGAATTATGGATTAACTCATTAATCCTTTTTTAAATGTTTATTATGGTTGTATTCAACAGGGGGTGGGATATATAAGATGTTGGGAATGTTTAATATATTAAATAATACAGGAAGGAGTGGATATTTTATTTGGGAGTTATATAATAAGGGTTAATAGTTAATATGGCTATAAAGTGTAAAAGCACCAAGTTAAAAAATTTCACGTATATATTTAAACTTAGGCTAAAGATAAAAAGGGGTTTTTTTAGGTGATATTGTGCATTATTCCTAAGTAAAATAGGATTTTACTTAGGAAAAACTTTATGAAATGAAATGAATGGTTTATGGATGATACTAAGTACTTATGATTTTTTAAACTATTGGGCCGAGGGTCCGGTCCCTCCAGAATTCATAGAAATGCTCTAAGCCCCTTTAATTTTCAAAGACCTTAATACTTTAGGGGGAATTAGTAAAATATTTAGGGAAAAATGTGAATGGAAGTTAGTTATTTGACCTTGTCTTGCTTGAACTGCATCAAGTGTAATGTCTACCTTGCACTTGTGGTAAAAGTAAAAATTAATATATTTAGAGACATTATCCATCACAAGTGATTCTGCAACACTATCTATCTACCCTACCTACTTTAGCCTGACACTTTTTCTTCTTTATTTGGGTGCACTTAGACTGACAAACCCTTATCAATATTCTTTTTCTTTTATATGGCAAGCTTACCTAAGTCTGCACTTATTACATCCAAGGGCTCAGATTACACTGTTGAGCTCCTTTTTATTTACTCTACCTATCTACTTATCTGCCAAGTTTACACTGTTTGGTCAGATATTTATTCACTATCTCTAAAACATGAAATTCAAATGTGAACTAGCCAAGATTAATTTGTTTGGCTATTCATGAATTGTGGCATAAGTGACAAGCTACACACAATTGTTTATTACAGAAAATGAAAAAGTAGTGGCATTTAGACTTGCACACTTTCCTGGTCTTTCTTTGTTTGGGGTTCATTTCTTGCACTTTTTTTATCATCTTATTCTTTTCACCCTTTGAATTTTCTTTTAGGGTATACCCTCTTTGCATTTTTTTATTTTTATTTTTTATTTTTTGAAAATATGAAAAACCTTTGCAACAAGAAAATGTATGAATATATTGCAGAGCTCATCAAATCAATGATGAAATATGACACCTATTGGTATAGGATCATAACACACTCTTTCATATCCTTCTATTAGTTTTGATTATATTCCACAAAAAAATTGTTGTAGGTGTTAATCTTGACCACTAGTTCTGTCAAGGTAGGAGAGATTAATCTTTTCTCTACCACTTTTGTCAAGCTATCAAATTTCTTTCTTATTCCATAGACTCCAACTGCGAGATAAAAAAAAAAAAAAAACAGCAAGTTTGTTTACCCAAACACGTCAACAAGTAGGAAGCCCCAACTATCAACTATATAACATAAGAAAGTAGTAGGTATCCCAAAGGCCAAAAGGGGATCTAATGGAAAGAAGTGATCATTGTCAGAAGCCTTTCAATCAATATATAAATATGTAAATGTAAATTTATTGTTATTTTAATTTGAAATCTTCAATTAAACAATAAAATTTAATTATGTCTCTCCCAATCTAAATTCCTTATTAGCATAATTCACTACCTTCATATGTCTTGCACTTTTTAACAATGTTGTAACATGTGGATTAACTTCTTTTTTGGTGTACAATGTCCACTTTTTAGGGCAATATGGTGCACAAATCATTATGAAAAACTAAGAATAATAGAGAATATTAAAGGTTGTACAAACTAGCATATTTTTCAAACAATTAATCCAACATTAGTACCTTAACATTTTCATGAAGATACCATATTGAGAAAATTTGAAGAATGGTGGGAAATCTGGGCAGCTAGTGAGAAGATTTTACTGCTTTGAATTTTTTTTTGTTAAATCAGAAAAACCAATATTAATGGATATTGGTATTTTTTACTAAAGTTTGTGAAGTGACTAAATGTATCTTTAACCACTCACCTTAAGATGTTTTTTACAATATAATTTCCTAAGTCTATTTAATATCTTCATTATCATAAAAACCAACCTATATCCATCTTAACTTCACATCTACCACTCTTAGAGGGATGAAATCTATTTATCCCTCTCAGCACTTGGTAGACCCAGAATTAAGATGGATCTAAGCTGATATAATTTCCCCTTTAAATAGTTGATGGTCAAATGAATACCATGGTATTACCATGGGTCAATACCATGGGTTATCATAAACCTAGAGCTTAACACCTACTATTAGTAATTTATAAAAATTAAAATTAATAAAATTCATAATTGATTTTTTTTTTTTAACCAAGTTAAAATGTTTAACTGACATTAAATTACAAGATCCATTTTTACTCTTGATCTACCAGGCCTCGAGAGGGATCAAATATTTTTTCACTCTATGCTAGTTTGCATATAACGATATTTGTTCCCTCTTTGCGCTTAGTAGATCCAAAGTAAAGATGGATCTCCACTGGTTTACTTCCCCCCTTTATATAGGCTACATTCCACGTGAATACCATGGATCAATACGATGTGTCATTTTTATTTTTATTAATACTAATATTAGGGTTAATAATGTTTTTTCGCATGGCATTAATAATAATTTGGCCCATGGTATTTGGCCCATAGGCTTAACCTAAATATAACACATTTTTTGAGTGTTCGTAAATATAAGGTGAGTTATGGAGTAAATATAAAAAAAATGTTTTATTTGTTTACCATACCTCTCATTTATTTATATTTTTATTAATTTACCATATCTATTTTATAAATATGGTATTTGGCCCATATGATTCACTTAAATAAAACCTCTTTTTTGAGCCTTCTTAAATAAAAAGAGGGTTATGGACTAAATATAAAAATGGGTTTTATTTATTCACCATACCTCTAGTTTATTTATATTTTTATTTATTTACAATACCTTTGGAATAAGTATAAAAAGAGGTTTTATTTATTTACCTTACCTTCACTTTATTTATATTTTTATTTATTTACACCCTTCTGTGTTCATAAATATAAGGTTACTTATGGAGTAAATATAAAAAAATGTTTTATTTATTTAACATACATCTTCTTTATTTATATTTTTATTAATTTATCATACCTCTTTTATAAATATGGTATTTGGCCCATAGGATTCACTTAAATAAAGCCTCTTTTTTTAGCCTTCTTAAATAGAAAGATGATTATGGACTAAATATAAAAAGAGGTTTTATTTATTTACCATACCTCCACTTTATTTCTATTTTTATTTATTTACTATACCTTTGGAGTAAGTATAAAAAGAGGTTTTATTTATTTACCATACCTCCACTTTATTTATATTTTTATTTATTGGGACCAAATACAACCTCCCAAACCACCTCCCAAACTAGAAAAATGGCGATTGCAAATGAATTTAACATTGCAAAGAAGAAAATTAGGCGATTGTCATGGAATATAACCTCCCAAACCAGGCAAATTGGGTCAAATGAGTATTTTCATAGATTATCCACCCCTTTTTTTGGGGCTAAAATAAAAAAATATAAATATTCTCTAAGTAAAATTTGGGCGAAATATATGAAATGGGTGTTTTATAAAAATTTCTCCCCTCTAAAATTAAAAGCCCCTTAATTTCGCCCTTGGGCTAAAATTAACCCCTAAAATTTACCATGCTTCAAGTGACTATGCGACATCTCGATGAGTTTCATCCAATTGATTCAGATATGGAAAGCACTCTTCTTCGATAGTCGTGTCAGGAAAGAGATCAATAACAAGTTTTAGGGAAGGAATATGCACTCGATAGGTAGTACCACTTCCAGGCCATAAGTGATTTGGAAAGGTGTAAAGGCTATAATGATTTTTACTGAAGTTCAATATGCCCACAATGCAGGATATAACATGTGGTGCCAATGGGTTTTGTGATTACCTACTAACCTGTGGATCATGGTTTTTAAGACACCATTAATAACTTCTACTTGGTCATTAACGACTTCTACTTGGCTATTAGCCTGGGGGCAGTAAGAGGATGATTGGTCCTGACGAAAACTGAGAAATGATGTTAAGAGGGTATACCCTAAAAGAAAAATCAAAGGGTAAGAAGAATAAAAGTGGTCGAAAAAATGAAAGAAAATGAACCCCAACCAAAAGAAAGACTAGGAAAGTGTGCAAGTCTAAATGCCACTACTTTTTCACTTTGTGTAACAAACAATTGTGTGCAACTTGTCACTTATGCCACAATTCATGAATAGTCAAATTGTTTAAACTTAGCTAATTCATTTTTATTTTTTATGTTGTAGAAATAGAGAATAAATATCTGACCAAACTGTGTAATCTTGGTAGATAAGTAGATAAGTAGAGTAAATAAAAAAGAGCTCAACAATTTAATCTAAGCCCTTGGATGTAATAAGTGCAGATTTAGATAGGGTTTGCCATGTAAAAGAAAAGGAAGATTTGATAAGGATTTGTTAGTCTAAGTGCACCCAAATAAAGAAGTAAAAATTCTAGGATAAAGTAAGTAGGGTAGGTAGTTGATGTTGCAGAATCATATGTGATTAATGATGTCTCTAAATGTGTTTATTTATTACTTTCATCACAAAGCCAAGGCATGCAGTACATTGAAATCATTTTAAGAAAAGCAAAGTCTGAATATTTAACTCCCCTTCTCATTTTCCCTAATTATTCACTAATTTCCCCTAAGTACTAAGATATTTGATAAATTGGAGGGGCTCAGAGCATTTCTCTGACTTTTGGAGGGACTGGAACCTCGGCCCAATAATTTAAAAATCCTAAGTACTTTAAATCATCTATAAACCATTCATTCACTTTCATAAGTCTTTTCCTAAGTAAACTCTTATTTTACTTAGGAAAAATACACAGTATCAAATAAAAACCCTTTTCCACTTGAGCCTAAGTTAAATGCACAATTCTAATGTTTTTTACTTGGCGCTTTTTCATTACATTACCATATTAATTTTTAACTTGTATTATATAATTCCCACATAAATTCACCCTTTCCCGTATTATTTAAACTATTAAAAGTCCCAAAAATCTATATATCCCACACCTTTGGTTAACTTATAGCCATAAATACATGTTAAACAGGATTAACTAGTTAACCCATAACTAGTTAACAACCTAATTCCGCTGCTGCATTAATCGGGATTAATTAACCCTCACAATTAATTAAGAAGCCCCTAACCAACGACAACATCCCCGATATGATTAATTAATTCCTAATTATGTCAAGCTCACTCATGTTAAATCCCATCATATCGTGCCTCCCGTCCACCATCCGATCACGTCCTCCACATCTGACAGTTATTAACAATATCGCGTGACCCTTGGTGACCGCACATTAACGCGTGATCACAAAGCGGTTTCATGTACAGTGCCCCTACCACGCATCAAGAAATCCATGGAATCACTGGGCCGAGGCTAATTACCGCCCATCCCCAAAAGTGATGCGATACGAAACTGCTTACCGCCCTTCCACATATGACAAATCATCATTTCATTACCCGCACATGTCATCTGCTCGAAAACCAAAAAGCCTCGCCAATCTTGACTTTGTTAATAAAACTAACAACCATCATTTTTATTGTTCTCTAATACAAACCTATGCTCCCATGCAAGGAACGTCCAAGTCAACTGCTCAAGGTTTCCAACCGCTACCTTGCTAAGAAAATTGCAGCGGACACAGCCCGAAACCTGTTAGCACTACCAGAACCTGTTATTGCATTTTTCACTCCCCAAACACAAGTATTTATCCAATTTCCACCAATATCTTGCAAGTTCACATTTTACACTACAATTCCATATAAAAGGACCTAAATTCAGTACAAATTCGGTCTTTGTTTCACCATATAAGTTCCCACACCTGCTGTTTTTCCCATTTCTTACAAAAAATCTGAAATTCCCTTTCAAAATGGAAACCCTTGTGGCTTTGAATGTTGCACCCATGAATGCTCCTCATAAATATTTAGACTATCTGCCTCTTGCGGATGAAGACAGTTGCTGCACTTCAGGAGTGACTTTCGAAAAATCATTGTTTCTTCTATCTGGAGTCTCCAAATGACTTTCTTTATGGATCAAATGATAACTAGACAAAAATATCTTTCCAATGAGCTATCACGAACTCAATGTTGAGTTGAGGAAGACCTCCAACATTTTTTTGCAAGAGAACGCTTCATTTTTGCACCCTCATTCTGCACTTTTTGACTAGTGCTTTATAGATCCATTGTGTAGCCAAGAGAGAGACCATTCCAACGAACTATCATGGGATCAATTTCGACACTGGGAAAGCCTCCCAAAGTGGCTTGCAAAAAGGCACGATGCATAGAGCCCATAGCGCTGTGCACAGGGCAGTTTTTCCATTGCAATTTTGAACGACACCGCGCATAGAGCTGGAGCACTGCACATAGGACCAACAAGCATAAAAACATCACCTAAATCATTGAAATCATGTTTTTTTCCATCTAGGACTTCTAAACAAGTAAGTTCAATCCTTGAGGTATCCTCTTGGCATTAAGTTCATCATTTTGAAGTTAGTTTTCTATTTCAAATTTCAAACCCTAGATTTCCTATAATTCCCTCCACCTATGTCTTATACCCTAATTCCCTCAAACAAATTCCTCCACCAGTACCCCAAGAAGTAGAATGGCCTTCCAATAGTGCCAAAGTAAAGAAAAGTGAGAAGGCTAAAGAGGCTAGAGTTGTTGAGAAACCAGAAGCCTACAAAAATTATCAGAGAGGGGCTATAAATTTGTTTGCAACAGATAGGAAAGTGTTTACTCCACTTGATGTGGAATGGACCTTGTCTTTTTCATCAGCTCATAGGCAAATTCTTTCTTCACAAAATGTGGAAGGGGCTTTTCCTTCTTCATCGACACAACATGTACAACAAGTACAACAGCTGCATAAATGGAAAGAAAATGTGCTAGAGGAAAGCCTTGATGATGAGGAGGAAAGGGATTTTGATTTGATGGAAGATGATGAACTAGAACGGCAACACATTCTTCATGGCATTGAGATAGTTGACTTGGAGGCCCAAGATGAGGCAACAAACGAAAACATCACTATAAGGGAAAAAGATGCACAGATCCAAGAAATCATGGACAAATTGGCGAGAGCTAAGTATGTCATTTCATACCTTGAGCAAGAGAACAAGAAGCTAAGTGACAAACAAGTCCTCATGGAGCTGGAACTTCTCAAAGAAAAGAGGAAAAGTGATAAGGGACAATCAATGATGCAAGAGGAAGAAACACCGGCTACCTTGACTACAAAACAAGGAATTGAGAAGGAAATTGAGGAGGATAGAGAAAATTGGCTTGAAAAGGTCAATTTAAATTTTGAGAAGATGTTACAAAAGGCCAACAGGGACAATTGAATCATGATGCACATGACTCGCCATTACAGGACCTAGAACAAGATTTGCAACACAAGGGTCAAGCGGATGAAAGCAAGGCTAAAACAAGCATTCAAAGGCAAAAAGGAGGATGATAGGCTTAGGTTACTTGCTGAAGTTTCCTTGGCTGATAAATATACTTAATGGTGGTATTTTTGCACAAATTTTGAGCAAGTTTTGAAGAATGTTTGCCTTTTGAAGAATTTGGCAATTTTTCACACATAAATTTTGGCTCTATGCGAAGCGCCACTGGGGTTGCGCTTTTCCTAGGGGTATATAATGAAGGAATGGTCAGAATTTTTGGATTTATAATGATGCATACATGCAACCTAAACCTTTTCTAATATTTTAGAGTAGAACTGGTCAACCAAAAGGTCAAAAGACACCCAAAAAATGACCTTTCTACCCTTTTTTGGACACACAGAACTAGTCTTGGGAGAATCTGGTTTTGAGTGGTCAAATGAGCTTCAAAAGAAGAAATTCAAGATGTAATAGATAGTATGCTCGAAGATATTTCCAATGAGCTATCATGAGCTCAATCTGGACACTAGGAAGGCCTCCATAATGGACCTGAAAAAGCATTGCTCATAGGGCTTAGGCGTTGTGCATAAGACAAAAATTGTGTTGAGTGTCTATTTCACTGTGCCTTGAATGTAATTTTGAGTTTCCTCTCATAGATGGTGTTTTAGTGATGTAAATGATGACTAGGCATGTAATTATGATTTATAATAAGTACTAGAAGGTAGATTCATTAGATTAAAAGTCATCTTGAGGACAAATGAATCAGCTTCCTCACTTTTAGAGGCAAGTTGTTAGGATGCCTAGATTCCAGTTTCTTATTCAGTTTTGGTTAGATTAGATCCTCATATTATGGATTAGACCCCTGAGGATGGGAGGAGGTTGAAACAATGTCTATATCTTCTTCTTATTTCTCATTGTAAAGGGTTGGACTCAGTGGGATGTTTAGGCTTTGATATACATCATTTTGTATCAATTACTGCATGTGATTAATGAAAAATTCTAGCTATTTCTTTGGGATCCATATGGTATGATGCTTAGTTTAGTTTTCCTTATGTTTTCATGTGTTAAAATTTATTTTTTATTCCATTTTATCATTTCATGCTTTATGTGAATGTATACAAGTTTGAAAGGAAGAATACATAACTTCTATGCTCTATTTTGGGTAGACATTTCATAGTCTATGTTTTCTTCACTTTAAGAAGAATCCATGTTGCTTACATGCTCTTTCTAGCTCCTCACCTATCTTGAATCATCTCACCCATCAAACCCAAGTGTTATAAGACTTGTTCCTACCTTTCCCCATTGAAACCCTACAATTTTGACCTACTTGCCTTGCCCTAACTGTCTGGCTCCTTCTGATCTAGCAAAACCCTTCAAAATCAAATCGAACCTTATGCTACTATACCTAGCCTAATATCATTTTCCTGATCTAGTCATCTTGGGTGAGATCCTTACAGGGAGAGCCCTATCTTGGCCTAGTAGGTCTAGCTACTTCGTTAAGCGTGGTTTGTGGTTACCCTGACATTGCTTCCTTCAGCCTGAGGTTCAATCCAGGTGATAACATAGTGGCGACTATACTGGGGAAACAGGTGACAGATCCTCCATGAGAAAGATAATCAAAGTTTAGATTTGATTGCTGATGGTGAACAATGATCAGAAGCATGTGAAGGCTAAAATCATTCACCTGGCGACTCGAGTGTCAAAGAATCCCAAGGTTCAAAATTTTTATGGCAACTCCACTCTTCAAGAACCAGTAGCTTAAATAATTTCTTGGTGAATTCATTGTTATCAAAATGGATTCTCTTTCTCAGAGGTATGCTCCCATGAGCCGAGATCACATTCCAGGTTTCCCAAATAAAGCTCCTAAGGTAGATTGGCAAAGGAATTTACCTATGTTTAAAGATGATGATAGGAATGATACTTCTTTACATCTAGTTAGATTTCACATGCATACTTGCAAGTTCAAGGTTGATTTTCCCGAGGACTACTTGATGAAGATATTCATGGCCACTTTGGAAGGTGAAGCCCCATCTTGGTATGGAAGTTTGTCGCCTGCTTGCATTTGTTGTTCAAAGGATTTTCATACCATTTTCTTTGAAAGGTATAAATAATCTTGTCCATCCTTAATATTAGTTTAGAACTATTGTAAACATGTTTATAGTTTTATTGAAAATATTGAAAAAGTTTATGAACATGATGACTTCATGGACGATGAGATCATGGAAGCCCTATATGAAAATCCATTTCAGCCACATAAAGAGAGCTTAGAGGATACTTATCAAGATGCTTAGGAAAACGTGCAACAGGTTCAAGATCTTAGTACAATTGAAAATGATGGAAGACAAGGTATTTTTTCAGATCTGCTCATAGCAGAAGACAATATGTAGGAAAATCAAGTTGTAATTTCAAATTGTGATAAAGTCAAGTTGGCTATGTTAGATCTAGATTCAGATTGTGATGATGAAGAAATCGTTGAAGCCTTCTCTTATTTTTCCCTTCGACAACAGTCTCAAAAATCTAGTCACTTTGATACACAAGATCATAGTCAACATATAGTAGCTTCCTCTTTGCTTGAAGATGAAAGAAATTTGCATCTTGATAGTCAACAATAATCACATGAAATGAATCAACATTCTGGTGAAAATTTATATACTCCTTTTCTTGAAATTAATGAAGATATTCAACATCATTGTCAAACTTTAGGAGGGAAAGAAGACAATTATTGCTTTAACAAAAGAAAACAACAGGTACTATCTCCTCTGTCTAAAGATGAGATAGATCAACTTCTGAAAGGTCATGTTACAGCCCAAGTTAATGTAGGTTTGTAGTGTTCACATCATCAAGAAGGTGTTAGCGAAGCTTCTTCCACTTTTGAAAATGAGGACAACCTTGAAATTAGATTTATAGATCAGTGAACATATATTGTTTTATTTAATGAAGATGATAGGGATATCATGTCTGATAATCTTGAAGAATTTTTTCTGTTTAAGAATTACATAGATTATGAAGTTGAGGAGTATGAGCCAGAAAGAGACAATATGCTATAAATCGAGTTAGAATTTCTCATGCTCAAGGAATTTATAGCCAACACTTGATAGCATAAGCTTATACTTCTATATGCCTTCCTATCAATCAACAACCAACTATTCTTTCATATCAGAATGAAGGGAATACTTGTATTTTTGCTGCTAGATCTCAAGACAAGGTAGTGCTTCAGGATTTTCAAAATACCTTTGACATTCTTTTGCAAGCATTGGAGAAGATGAATTTTGTCTGGTTTGTTAGCATAAGCCTTGGTTTCAATTATTATTGTGACTTGCCTACATGTACATCATTCTGCTTGCTTGAGGAAAGTGAGATCAAAATTTTAGTGAGTAGCCGTCTGTTGGATTGGTTACATTGGAAGGTTCACTTCACATGACTGCACATACTTCTTCAGTAGGCAGGTGGTTTTCATCAGTATTTGAAGCCCTCAAATCTCGATGGTCTACTACCATTAATAAGTTTTGTAAGTATTTGTTTCAATTAAGTAAGTCTTGAGTCATTTTTTCAGTCATTTTCAAGTCAGTTTATGTCATTTGAAGTTGTCAGCGTTTAGTCATGCATTTCAATTTAAGTTTTTGACCGTATTGGCCCACATGGTTAGGCACTTGGTCTACGGTGTTCTTGACACCTCCAAGGAGATTCCATCCCCAATAAGGCCAATGTTAGTGTCAGTATTTGCATCGTGCCATGAGTGATAAAAAATCCTCTTTTCATATCATTTTAAGGGTCCCATTCAGAATTTCTTGACCATTCCACTAGGTCATACAAAAAAATAGTCACTAATGGTAGTCCTAGTCCAAAAACGTCACTCTTCCCTAAATGTGATTACTTGTTGGCATAGTTTCATATCTTGTTAATTGTACATCATCCATAAAGGTATTTTTATCATGTGATTTGTATTAGTCATCAGGTCAGTATGTCATCTTGAAATTCAGTCCTTCAAGGTCTCATTAGGTCTTTTAGGGTTATTCAAAGTTTCATTAGGTCATTAGAGTTGTCAAGCTTCCATTCCATTGCATAAGATCAACAAGTAAAGGGTGATAGAATAACATCCCTTCACCATGTGAACATGATTTGTAAAGAGAAATGATTATTTCAGTATTTAATTTTATGCCTTTCAAATGTAATAATTTCACCATCCCAAGCTACTAACTCAGTGTTCCAAAGATGCCAAACCATCAAAAGATCAATTTGTCAAAGGAAATAGTCAAGGGAAAGGGTAAAGTTTCAAAGGGTTAAGTGCATGCCAAAGGGAGTTGTCTTTTCCCAAGGGTGTCCAAATCATCAGTTTCAACAACTGCTAAACCCTAATTTCCTCGCCCATTGAGCTAGGGTTGGCTATGGAATTAGAGACATATAAGTATATGAGGCATAAGGGAGGTCCTTTTAGAAAGTATTAGGCCATTCAAACTCTTACACATCATGTCTCCATCATTTTTCAATAAGATATTCCAAGGGACAAATCATTTGACACACATAGGGATGGTTTTTCTTGAAACTATGTTTTATACGAAACATGTATGAACTTGAAAAAGTGAGAGAGGTTTTTGTCCATGATATTCCAAGGATGAGAAACCTCCTTCAAGTTTTACACAAGTGTCATGGTTTTAGAGAAATGTAAAAAATACAGTTGCTACAAGAGAGTTGCTGCAATTCTATAGAGTGACTTTGGCAAAATCACGTTTTCTTCTATCTGGAGTCTCCAAATGACTTTTATTATGGGTCGAATGATAACTAGACAAAAATATATTCCATTTAGGTATCACACACTCAATTTGGAGTCGAGGAAGACCTACAAACGTTTTCTGCAAGAGAACACTTCATTTTTGCACCCTCATTCTGTACTTTTTGACCAGTATTGGGACAATTGACTTTTTAGGTGCTATAATTGATAATTTTCAGTGCTTGATAAGTCCATTGTGTAGACAAGGGAGAGACCTTTCCAACAGTCTATCATGGGCTCAATTGCAAGAACAGGAAATCCTCCCAAAGGGGCCTACAAAAATGCACTACGCATAGAGGCTAGAGCGCTATGAATAGGGCCGTTTCACTAGTGCAATTTTGCACGGCACTGCGCATAGAGCCGGAGCATTGATCACCTATACAGGGCTCTGCTCATAGTACCAAAAAGTTCCAAAGCATCACCTCTACCATCCAAATCATGTTTTTACCATCTAGGACTTCTAAACAAGTATGTTCAATCCTTGAGCTATCCTCCCGACATTAAGTTCATCATTTTGAAGTTAGTTTTCTATTTCAAATTTCAAACACTATATTTCCTATAAATCCCTCCATCTAACCCTTATACCCTTATTCCCTCAAAATAATTCCTCCACCAGTGCCCCAAGAAGTAGAAAGGCCTTCCAACAGTGCTAAAGTAATTAAAAATGAGAAGGCTAAAGAGACTAGAGTTATTGAGGAGCCAGAAGCCTACAAAACATATCAGAGAGGGGCTATAAAGTTGTTTGCAATAGATAGGCAAGTGTTTACTCCACTTGATGTGGAAGGGGCCTTGCCTTCTTCATCAACTCATAGGCAAATTCTTGCTCCACTAAATGTGGAAGGGGATTTGCCTTCTTCATCGACATAATAGGTACAATAGGTGCAACAGCTGCATAAAGGGAAAGAAAAGGTGTTGGAGGACAGCCTTGATGATGATGAGGAAAGGGATTTTGATTTGATGGAAGATGATGAACCAGACTAGCCACACATCCATCATGGCATTGAGATAGTTGACTTGGAGGCCCAAGATGAGGCAACAAATGAAAACATCACCATAAGGGAAAAATATGCATAGATAAAAGAACTGATGGACAACTTCGCGAGAACTAAGTATGTCATTTCATACCTTGAGAAAGAGAACAAGCAGCTAAGTGAAAAACAAGTCCTCATGGAGCTGGAGCTTCTCAAAGCAAAGAGGCAAAGTGATAAGGGAAAATGAGCAATGCAAGAGGAAGAAACATCGGCTACCTTGATTGCAAAACAAAGAATTGAGAAGGAAATTGAGGAGGATAGAGAAACTTGGCTTGACAGGGTCAATTTTCGTTTGGAGAAGCTGCTCTAAAAGTCCAACAAGGACAATTGAATCCTGAGGCACATGGCTCGCCATTATAGGACCCAGAACAAGATTTGTAACATAAGGGTCAAGCAGATGAAAACAAGGCTAAAAGAAGCACTCAAAGGAAAAGAGGAGGATGATAGGCCTAGGTTCCTTATTGATACTTCCTTGGTTGATCAAGATAATTAATGGTGGTATTTTCCATAAATTTTCACTAAGTTTTGAAGAATTTTTACCTTTTGAATAATTTGGCAATTTTTGACACATAAATTTTGGCTCTATGTGCAACACCACTGCCACTTTGCTTTTCCTAGGGACATCCAATGAAGGAATGGTTAGAATTTTAGAATTCAAAACGATGAGTACGTGCACCCTGAGCATTTTCTAAAATTGTAGAGTAGAACTGGTCAACCAAAAGGTCAAAACACACCTAAAAAATGACATTTCTACCCTCTTTTGGACACACAGAAGCAGTCTTGGGAGAATCCATTTCTGAGGGGTCAAATGAGCTTCAAATAGAGAAATTAAAGATGTTCTAAAAGGAATACTTGCCGAGATTTCCAACGAGCTAACATGAGAATGATTTGGACACTAGGAAGGCCTCTAAAAAGGAATGGCAAAAAGCGATGCGCATAGGGCTTATGCGCTACACATAGGATAAAAGTTGTGTTGAGTGTCTATTTCATATATGGTGTTTTAATGATGTAAATGATGAATATGCATGTAAGTATGATGTATAATAAGTAATAGAAGGTAGATTCATTAGATTAAAAGTCATCTTGAGGACAAATGAATCAGTTTCCTCACTTTTAGAAGCAAGTTGTTAGGATGCCTAGATTCCAGTTTCTTATTTTGTTTTGGTTAGATTAGCTCCTCATCTTAGGGATTCGACCCTTGAGAACGGGACGAGGTTGATTCAATGCCTATATATTCTTCTTCTTTCTCATTGTAAAGGGTTGGACTCAGTGGGATGCTTAGGCTTTGACAGACATCATTTTGTATCAGTTACATCAGGAGATTAATGAAAAATTCCATCTATTTCTTTGGAATCCATGTGTTATGATGCTCAATTTAGTTTTCCTTATGTTTTCATGTCTTAAAATGTATTGTTGATTCCATTTCATCATTTCATGCTCTTTATGTGAATGTATAGAATTCTGAAAGGCATAATCCATAACTTTTGTTTTGGGTAGACATTTCATTGTCTATGTTTTCTTCAGTTTAGGAAGAACCCACGTTTCTTACATGCTCTTTCTAGCTCCTTACCTATCTTGAATCACCTCACCCATCAAACAATAGAGTTTTGAGCCTTGTGCCTACCTTGCCCAATCGAAACCTCACAATTTGGACCAAATTTCCTTGCCCTAACTGTCTGACTCCTCTTGATCTAGAAAAACCCTTCAAAATCAAATCAAACCTTGTGCTACTATACTTAACCTAATATCATTTTCCTGATCTAGTCATCTTGGCTGAGATCCTTACAGAGAGAGCCCTCTCTTGGCCTAGTAGGGCTAGCTACTTGGCTAAGCGTGGTTTTTGGTGACCGTGGCATTGCCTTCCTTCAGCCTGAGGTTCAATCCAGCTGATAATAGGCCCGACGGGAGAAAACAACTCTTCAAACCCCCCACCAATGGGAAAGGCAATATGGAGAGGGGGGGGGGGTGAAGAATGATACAGACCATGGATCATGAGCGAGAGCGGATTCAGATGCCCTGGAAGTGACGTTCTTTAACTGTATAAGACAAAATATATTTTTCCATTTGTGTTATTTTAGTTTTCCTTTAATATTAGGATAAATATTTAGGAATGAAACATGAAAAAGCTTTTATCTCGTAATGCATATTTTTCCTTTTTACCATGTCCTTGGAACTTAGGATAAAGATGACAATCATATATTTACAAAACCATCTAATTTACCTACCCATAACTAAACTAACATTTTTTATTCTTCAAAAGGGTGCACTTAGACTAGCAAACCCACATTATTTTCATTTATACAAAATGAAAAAATATCTAACCTATCACTTTTTTCTTCTATTGATTCAGAGTAAATATTTGAATCAATGTCATTTTCTACCTAACTACTAATTTACCAAGATTAGATTGTTTGGAAAATTTGTATTCTCTAACCTAATTTACAAAAATTTTAACATGTTTAAGCATGATTACACTACATGATTAAACAAATAGCTAGTGATTGTGGCATTTTAAACAATCTGCACACAACCTTTATTTAACAATGATGAAGAAAACTAACTATCAGTAGTGGAATTTATACTTGTAACACTTTCAGTATTATTCCTTTTTTTTGTTTTTATTTTGATGGGGTTCTATTTTTCATTATTTTTCAATATTTTTGTTTTTCCTCCTTTTTTTTCTTATTCATACCCTCTTTTCATTTTTTATTCTATTTTTTATTTTAGTTGGAACTCATTGCTAGATTGAAAAGTATTTACAATATAACATCCATGAGATACAATACTCAATTACCTTGAGATCCTATAAATTATAGGACCCTAATAGTGGCTCCTGTTGGGGATGTCACTCTCCTTATGAGGTGCCAAGAACATTTGATCAATATCCTTGAGTCTTCTATTTCAGTAATATCCACTTATGATTCCTTTTCTTGTAGTACTTATGGAAACATATCAATGGAAGCTTAGGGCCTTCTCTGCGGGCTTTAACTTCTATTAATAGGTCACCCAATCAAAATAATAAAGACAATGATATTTACAATGATAAATGCTAGAAAATTTAACATTGCTCAGAGAAATAGTGTTTGAACATCCTATCATTTATAGCTCCACCAGTCATTTCTATCCTATCTAAATTTCTAAGAAATAATGCATTATTTCCTTTGAAATCATAAATGACATAAGGCCCCATCCATAGATTGTCAAATTTTCCATGCTTTCCATTGTCCTCTCTTATGGAATCCTACATTAAAACTCTATCACCCAAAGTGAAAACATTTTCTTTACTTATTCTATCGAAAACTTTTTTTATATTCTCCTGGATGACCCAAGCCTTATTATAGACTTCTTCCCTAGATTGTTGTAATTGGATTGTCTGATCAATTCTCCTTTAAATGTCATTTTGCTCAACTTGAAATTCCCGAATTATCTTCATGACTGGAAATCCCAAGAGGATGGAAAAATAGCATACATTTCATAAACCAATTTTTATGGTGACATGCCATTTGATTCATTTGTTGTAAGCCTATCAGCCCAAAGTGCATTTATCATCTTGTTCTGCCATGACCTTTTATTGTCTTCTAACATCTCCTTAATAATATTTACTAGAATTTTATTTGAAGTTTCATCCAACCCATTACCCTATGGGTAATAAGCAGGTGAATGTCCTAAAGTTATATGGTATTTGTTTCATAAATATATCATTTTATTAGATCTAAAAACTGCAACATTACCTGTAATAAGCTTGCTTGGATAGCCAAATCTAGACAGGATATTGGTTTCTAAAACTTTTATAATAACAAAATTCATGGATAGTCTGGAAGGTGTGGCCTCAATCCATTTAGTGAAGTAGTTAGTAGTAGTGAGGATCCATTTATGTTGGGTATAGGATGGTGGATGGATATATCTAATGAAATCAAATCCCCATTGTTGGAAAGAACATTCAACAGATATGTGCTTCGAAGGTAGAGGCCATAGATTTATTTTCCCTTCAAATATTTGGAATTTATGGCAAGAGGTTACCTTCTTATGAACATCTAGGAAAAGTGTAGGCTGGTAAAAACTAGCTCTAGAGATCTTATTATAAATGGTTTTCCAGTACAGATGGCCACCACAGTCACCATCATGGAATTCTTGCATTATTCATTTTGCATCGTCTTTCAACAAACACTTTAGTAGAATACCACCAACATATTTCCAATATAAAATATTAACTATGATGCAAAATTTTACTGCTTTTAACTTGAGAAATCTTGCGTTTGTCTTGGTTAGACCAGGAGGGGGATTTAAATTGAATAAGAAATAAATAAGTTCGTGATACCAGGGTAAGGTCATGAAAGCATCATCTAATTGTGGAGTTTCTTGTTCCTCTTGATCATCCAATGCAGTTACAAAGTTGATATCCAAAGCATTGAAGTTAGATTCAGCCATCAATTTGGCTAATCCTTATCCTTTGATAAGCTTGGTTGGCTTGATTTCCATGTCATACTCAAGAATGATGGAAATAAATTTGCCTCTTTTACCATCTAGTCCATTTTTTGCTAAAATATCCTTAACTACAACATTTGGTACATAAGAAAAAATGTGAGAATGAAGGATATACACTCTAAAATCTTTAATTTCTTTTATCAATGCAAAGGCCTATTTTTCCATTATATTGTATTTGAGTGAAACATCCCTTAAAGCCTTGCTAAATAAAGCAATGTGTTGTTCAAATCCCTCATCATTTTTCTGTAAAAGGACAGTTGCAATAGTATGTTCAAAAGCAAATGAAAAATTATAAAATCCTTAGTGAAACCTAGACTGATTAGGACTGGTGCTTTTACCAATGCTTGCTTAACTTGATCAAACAAATTCCTAGCTTCAATGTTCCATCTGATATATGAATATATTTTTAGCATGTTTGTTATGTTTATGAGAAGTTTTGCAAGGTTAGGGATAAATCTTCTTATGAAGTTTATTCTACCAATAAACGATTGAAGTTCCTTAATGTTTCTTGGATGATTGATTTTCGAAATGGCTTCAATCCTTTTAGGATCAATTTTAGTACCTTCCTTAGATATGATATGACCAAGTATTTTTCCCTCTTCAAGGGAAAACACTATTTTCTTAATATTTAGTGAAATCCCAAACCTTCTACATTTTTCAAATACTCTTCTTAGATGTAACAAACATTCTTCATCAACTTTATAATATACATTGATGTCATTTAGATAGATCATAATAAACTTGCCAATCTCATTATCAAAAGAAATATCCATTTCTCTTTGAAATGTGGCGCAAGTATTGATTAACCCAAGGGGTATATTCACATACATGATGGTACCCCATGGAGTAGTAAAGGTTGTTTTATCTTGATCCTCTTGATATACTAAAACCTGATTATAACTTGAGAAACCATCTAATAAAGAGATCCTAGAAGATCCAACTACCTTCTACAGAATATGATACATTTTTGGAAGAGGATAGTTATCCTTTAGGGAGACTTTATTGAGGTTTCTAAAATCTTTACACAATCTGATTTCACCTATTTTCTTCCTATATGACACAATATTAGAAGCCCATTTAGAGTACATAAGAGGAACTATGATTTTAGAGTCAACATTCTTTTAATTTCCTTCTCAATCAAAGGTGTTATCACTCCGTCAGATCTCCAAGGCTAAGGAAGAGTCTGGCTAAGGTATAGGGCTAGATAGATTATGGTTTTAGGCTAGATGTAAAGTGTAGAGGGTTGTTTGATTTGTTTTGTTTGGGTAGTCACAAGGATGAGTGATTTAGGTCAGAGGGACTAGGTAAGGGAAAATGAGATATGATTGCAGACATTCAAAGGTGTAAGGTAGGCATGAATATTAACACTTAAAAGGTGATTTGATGAGATAATTTAAGAATTATGAGGAGTAGGAAGAGCATAAGATATGTATTCATCCTAAACTGAAGAAAAATGGACAAAGTATGATAAATTTCCCAAAAAAGAGCATGTGAAAGCATGCATTTTTCCTATCAACTTGAAAATTACCATATAATAGACATGAAATGATTGTTTTGAGGCTTCTACGATTGGTGCTTTGTGTGTAGTTTAATTCCGTAGTTTCCATAATTGTTTGAATCGATGTTTCGAGCCATCCACCGTGGCTCATCATTAAGATAGATCAGTAATTGTGTAGGGCATATCTCATTGGACTTGAATAAATAGGGTTAAGAGATGCACAGGGAATGGAAGCTGAACTTATCATAATTGTTTTGTAATATTTGGATTTAATTTAATTATGTAAATAAATGAAATAGAATGATTTAATTGAAATATTAATATATATAAGTAATTAATCTAATTATCTAATTATATAATAAATATTCCAATTTAAATCATCTATTTCATTATTAGTACATAATTAAATTAAATCCAAATATTACAAAACAATTATGACAAGTTTGGCTTCCATTCCCTGTGCATCTCTTAACCCTATTTATTCAAGTCCAATGAGATATGCCCTACACAATTACTGATCTATCTTGATGATGAGCCATGGTCGATGGCTCGAAACGTCAATTCAAACAATTATGGATGTGAAAACTCCAGAAGTAAACTACACACAATAAATGAAATGGTTTACAAACTGATAAAACATTCATACAAATGATCACTAAGAAGAACCAATGCTAAACATTCATACCACATGTATCCCAGAAGAATGGCTGCAACTCATCTATTGAAATTGGCCAAAATATGATACAATAGTCTCTAATCACTAATACAACATCCTACTCAATCGAAATTGTAAAATGACTAAGAAAATACATAATATAGGCCTACAACCAACTCATCCTAGGCTCAGGGGTCGAATCCATGAGAGGAGGAGCAGTTGTAAGAAAGGTTGAACTGATAGCTGGAGTGTAGGGTGGTCAAAGTGACACATCCCTCACTCTAGAAAACTAATTCATTACGTGCCACTTAGGCCATTGAACTGATGTATCTGTTGGATACCTATACCAATAGGTTTCATATTTCATGATTGGCAAGTTCAAATGCCAAATATGCTCTACTTTGCTGATTCAAAGATCCCATATTTCTAAGCAAGGCAAGGTGTGTACATGCCTTCATGTCTATTAAAATTTTGATGGATGGTCCAACAGTCTAATCTGGATCATGCCATGTTTCAATTTTTGTTATAGAATAGAGAAAGAAATCTGTCCAAACTGTCTAATCTTGGCAGATCAGTAGTTAGGCAGAGAAACTAAGGTTCCCAACTGCTTAATCTGGGGCCTTGAAGAAAAAAGGCTAGACAGAAAGGACATCAAGAAAAAACCAAAGAAAAGAAAGGCCAATAAAGGGTGCAATCTAAGTGCAACCCCTAAAAAAAAAAAAAATGCTAGACAAGTGGGGGGTAGGTAGATGAGGTTGCAGAAATGGAGGGCCATCACCAATTGGCCTATTAAGTGCAAAAAACTTATGCCACTCAGGGTGTGGGCATCAAAGAAAAAGAATGGAGGACAAGCACTGGAAGCATGACTAACTTCCCCAGTTTACCCGGAAGTCATTTCTTACTAACATCCCCAGGGGCCTTGAGATCTGCTCAGGTCCCCAGTTCCACTCCTTTACATCACAAATCACTTGGTCAAACCATGGAGTTCAAGCATGAAAAGAAGCCACATTTCTTGTGTAAAAACATCATTTTTGCATCATCCTCATCTATCCTCAATACCCTAAGTCAAGTTCCATTTTACTTGGTTTCACCCCCTCACTCACCTCACAAACCATATTAATCACTAACCTATGTTATAGCTCCCTAATTTCCCCCTCCCCCCAGTGCTGCAGCTAAATCCCCTCCTTGGGAAATATTAACCCCTCAAGGGTTAGCATTAGCCCTAAGCCCTCCTAAACAACTATAGATTCAAGAAAAACTATGGTTAAAAAAGGAAAAATCACCTTCCCTGCCCTTAATAACCCTTTTTCCCCTTTCTCCGCCCTATACCCTTTGTTATAAAGTTTGAAATAATAAACTTTTGATAAATGCGCGATTAAATAAACCCGAAAAACCCAAAACCTATGGTAATAAACCCTCCTGCGCCCATTTATTAAACGATTATTATAATGAACGGTCGGGTCCCCTGCTGTTTAATGCGCCGGCATATCCCGATCACCTCCAGCCATCAGATTTCCCGCCCCGACCAATACGGTGGGCCGGTTGATCGCCCACAAAGCTGCCCGGCCTTTGCGTCCGGGGATGGCGGTTAGCCGCGTACCCCGCCAGTGTCAGTGCGGATTGTTCACGCCCCCCCCCCCTCCAAACGCTTACTGCCTAAGGGCCTGCCGGGGAGACTGCTTACCACCCTACCCCTCACGCTGACATCACGCCTCCGTCAGCGTGACGTCACCCCACTTTTCCGCTGCCGTGCCTCCACGTAACCCATGCCCCGTGCATCGCCCTGTCCACCCTGCCACCGTGTCAATGCCACCTGGGTGCCCACGTCACCTGCCACGTCACCTCCTCCGTACCGGGCCCCATGATGACGCCAGCATGACATCATCACAAAAAGGCGCCAATTCACTCGAAATGCATAAAAGGCGTAAAAGTCGTTATTTTTTTATCATGTTCTGCAAAACAACCCGGAGCTCCGCTGAAGGCGAAATTCAATTTCCAACGGTTGAAAAGCAAAAGCGATCCGCTAGAATTGCTGCCACCCCCATTGTCGACTCAACCGCATACAATTCAACCAGTTCGACCGCTGCAAACACCCGTACGCCATTAAACCAGGTATTTTGCCGCAGGCACCCTCTTGTCCATTATTCTCCATACAAATCCTGTTTCCTGCTCAATACAACTTAATTTAAGAACCCACATTATTGAAATTCACCTCAGAAAACTACCAAAGAAACCCCTGTAACCCCTGCACAAAAGAAATTCCAGGGAAGCCCGTCACCCGCGGTAAAAATCTGCCTAGTTTTCACAAAAGAGCAGCTAAAAAGGCCAAGCCACAAGCTAGAAGAACTAAATTGTCAATTTCCCTCACCTCTGATAAGCAAATTCTCTGCAAGTAACCAGCTAGCGAGCTACAAAACAATCTGCTTCCTCAAAACAGAGTGCCCCACAGATTAAATAAGCCTGTGACAGCCCCCTTGAACTACCAACACTGCTCACTACAAACAGAGAGCAGTAGACCATTCCTTAGAACTCACACCAAGTTTGGTACACAGTAAAACCACCAGCAAAGACCAAGACAATGGCAACTTCAGCTGCTCTGGATGTTTTGCCCATAAATCCACCCAACAGGGAGCTAGAGGCTATACCTTTGGTGGAGGATGATGCTCTCATCACAGATTTTGTGGCAGAGAGAAATCATTTGCAGACATATTGTCAATTGAGAAACAGTCACTTAGACAGCAGTGACTTGTATGGGGTCTGGCAGTCTAATCTTCCCACTTACTTTCTGCCTTCTGTCAACACTTTCCCAGAAATCATCCATCTGTGTGCAGAGAATTATGACCAGAAACTCAGGGCTGTGAAGTCTCCATCTGGGAGCATCCTCTTCTATATAACTCCAGACTCCATCAACCAGATGCTCAACTACAAGCAGACTCAGTTGCTATACCCCTTCTCCATGGACTATTTGCTGGATGTGGGCTCCAGACTTTCTGATTCAGACATTGATGCTATAGCCAGGAAATTCATGAAGGCAGAATGCTAGCCGTCTGGGCCACCTCCTTTCTCATATGAAGATTTCAATGAGGTTGGAAAACTATTGATAGACATGCTGACCTCTGTGCTGGGGTTCACCACAAACAAGCATGTTGATATAACTGTGCTAGTCATGCTCTCTGCATACAGCCTTATGAAGCCCCCTGTTATGAAATACAACTATGCCAAGTACATTGCCATCAAGATACATGATCAGTTGACAAGGCTGGATAGGCAGGCAATATTCAAATATTCCTCATACATCTACCACTTATTCTTGTACTACCAGACAGATAGCTTCCAATGCTCAATCAAGAAGCAAGACTCACAGGGTGAGAGAAGGTCTGTGATCTTCTGGTCTTCAGTCTTCCACCAAGTCCAGAATTCCCCCTACTCATACTGTGAGTTCATTGATCAATTTGTATATCCAGTCATCTGCCTCTTAAAGAGGACTCCTCCTAGCAGGCTGTCCAAGGATATGCAGAAGATCTTGCATCTATCCAGAAGCTACAAAATTGGTGATTGGTACTTATACCAAAACCACTATGTCATCATAATTTATGGCTGTGAGCTCTGTCCCTACAGGCTCCCAAAGTATGTCCCCATGAGGCTATTTGCCCTGGAGTATTATAAGTAGCTTATAAAATCCGACCTAACACACTTTCACAGTGCCAAGAAGAAGGCCAACCTGAAATTCAGAGATCACTTAGGCCCATTTACAATGAACAAAAAAGATGGTTGGCAAGAAGCTGACCAAATACTAGGACAGCAGCTCAAAATTAAGAGAAGTTTTTGGTGGGTCCCTTATGACCCTGAAGGTTTCATCAGTACAAGGAGGGTTAAATATAGGCTACTAGCCTATAAACATGCCCCACTCCCTCAAGTACAACATTTTGCTAATCAAGATGAATGGGTGCCTGGATCAATAGTAGAGGAATTGACTCAGGAAGAAATAATGGAGTAAAATGTAAAGGACTTGGAAAAAACTCTTGACTTGGACTCTTGTCAACAGGTCTCCAAGCAAACAGTCCAAGCAGGAGAAGGTACCTCTACTGCCCCAACAACGTAGGACATCTAGCAGGGTCCAGCTACAACAACCACCACAAAAGGAAAGGAGAAGATGGATGAACATCAGCAGACAGAAATAGGGCAGCCTAGTGCCTCAAAAGACCAGCAAACAGGACAAGCCCCTCCCCTGCAAACTGAACAACCTCAAAACCCAGTGTTGCAGACCCCTCTAAATGATGAGAGAGGGAAGAAGAGGGACAGAGAAGAAACCACACCTCCCATAGGGTCATCACAGCAACCAGAGGCCAAGAGGTCGAGGATAGACCCTAAGGCTGAAGGAGACATAAGTGAAGAGCTGGCAGAAATCCAAAGCAGGGAAAAACAGATGAGCCAACAGACTGCCACTAGCTCATTTCAGCTAGAATAGGCTCAACAGCACACCGTGGAGGTGTCTTCCTCTAGACAGCAGGGAAAAAAGCCAGCCACAGTCAAAGAGGGTTTCAAGGAAATCAAAGCACAAAATGAGCTGCTAAGAGTGCAGCTCTATGAGTAGTTCCTTAACACAACCCCAGCCAAAAAGCAAAGATTAATGGCTGCCTTTGACCTCAAAGAAGAAAAGATGATATTCACTCATCTGAAGCCCAAGGTCCCAGACCGAAAGACCACAGTAGATTATTACAAGACTAATCTAGATGTCTTTGCCAAAGACATACACCCCATGGATCAAATTGAGCTACACAAGCAAACTGGGGAGATGGTGTATGCAACACTTGCTGACAGGGCAATGCTGGCCCATCAGCTAAAGGAATCACTAAAAAACACAAACAGACAGCTCGATTTGGAGAGGCTGTCCTCCTCCGCCAAAGATAACAGAATAAAAACTTTGGAGGATATAATTATTGATTTGGGGCATGACCCAAAAGATCCAAAGGGTGTCAGAGCCCTTATAAAGAAAAAGGAGGATGATATAGCTGCATTGAGGAGGCAAGCAAAATTACCTCCTACTATCCATCCTGACATAGCAGAGCTTGTACAAGAAAAACATGTGGATAATGCTATGGAGTTGCTCCTGGTCATGAACCAAAGGATACTGCAGATGGAGGCAGAATTGGAAAAAGCTATACAGGACAAGCAAGGGGAATCTGCCTCCCAGCCACCACAGACCTCAACAAACCTCCAATCTGCCCATCCAGCACAAGTAACAGCATCTCCTCCTACTGCTCCAGCACCTACCACAGCTACATCAACAACTGGAGCAACTGTAGAAGCCACAACAGCAGCAGAATCCAGCCTGAGCATGGAAGAATTAATGAAGGCTGTCAAAGAGCTGGAGAACCAGGTCAAAAAAATAAATGCTGCAAAGGAAAAACTGGCCAAGCTGGAGGCCAGTTATGACAAGTCAAAAATGACTGTGGCAGAAAAATAAAGGGAAATAAAGGCCTTGGAGGCCAAAGCAAAAACTCTAGAAAAAGAGTTGATGCTAGGCAACGCCCTAGCGGAAATAAAAAAGATTATTTGGGCCAAGATTTGCCAATCTATGCAGTACCAATGGAGGTCCATTCAAGCCATTTTTGAACAGGTGGAGCTTATAGAAATAGCTCATATAGAGATTCAGAGAGCCAGGACAGCCCTGGGAATAATGCCTGAGCAGGCCACCAAAATGATTCACTTCATTAATAACCGCACTAGGGAAGAACTGGTTGCTTTACAAATAACTAGCAGGACAGATACAATCCTCACTGCCAAAAAGGTACTAACATTGAGGAATTTCACCCAGACACTAGAGAGGAAGTGCCAGGAAATGAAGGTAGAAATAGATGAATTCAGAGCCAAAATCGCTGTTTTGCAGGATAAAGGACTTCCCAGCCTAGTGACTGGTACAGGACAGCTGCTGCAATATAAGCAGTATATGACAAGGGTCAATAGCTATGTTGAAAACTAGATCACAGCCTCCAACAGCTCCACACAAGAAACAGGGCCTCCCTCTGGGCAGACCCTCTGTGACAAGCTGGAGAATCTATTCTTCATAGAGCATGAGATTAATCATCTATTTGAGGTGCCTCCTAATTTTTATAGACACACAGAGGCAGATGAGACAGTGGTGAAGATGAGAAGACATCAGTTACCCTCGGCTGATTGGTGGCAAGCAATGTTGGAAATTTTGCCTAGATAATTCCAGTTTGCTTGTTTGCCTTTTTTAGATACAGGTCAGCAGAACAGGTCAGCAAACAGGTCAGCAGACAACATACACATGACTCAGCAATCCACTCAAATATCAGGCCAAAATTAACGCAGCATTCAAAGCACTGCTACTGCCTATTTCTCACAGCCAAAAGTTAAATCTGTCTGACAAAGGAATGTCAGCTATCTCAGCATTTAAAGTTACATTTATGTGTCATTTAATTTTTGTAAGAGAGTTGGTGGGGCAATTTATTGCACCATAACTCTCCACTAAGATATTTTATACCCTATTTTTGTATATATATCCCCTCAGATAATGCATTGAGGGTCGGTTGTAAAAGAATTCTTCCTGAAGAGCTCTGATGTATGCTGAAGACTTTTGATAATAAAATTGCTGATGGAGATTGCTAGTTTCAAAGCTGCCTAAGATGGATATGTAAAGCTCTGTGTTGTTGCATAATTCCTGTGTCATTTGTTGAATCAATAAATTTCTCTTAACTGTGTATGTGTTTCCTGTTATTCCATAATTTCATGTTTTCACAATCTTGGTAAATAGAGAAAAAGAATAGCCTAGGATTTGGTCCGAACACCCTATGCTCAATCTCTATTTCTAAATATGTTTTCTGCTGGATTAGCCATAGATATTAATTCTTAATTGCTCATATTTAAACTTGTCTTAAACATGGTAAATACTGTTTAAGAATTCTTAACTGCTCTTAAGCATTTCTTTCATGTTTTCTTCATTAGCATAGTGAAATATTCTTAATTGCCTTTCACTCACTAATTTTTCACTTTTCACCAACAAATCTGATATATTGTTTTCACACATGCCTAACTTGCTCTGCAGCAACACTTTGTCTCCACACATCCATTTTCTAGAGCACAAATACCTCAACTCCATTGCCCAATGGAACAAACAGTCCTGTAAGTCTATATTTCAGTTCTAAAGGAAATCACCAACCCACCAAATTCAAACAAACAGTGCATCATAACTAGTCTAAAACACTCATCAAACAAAGCTAAAACTATAAAGAGAGAGCCCTCTCTGGTTACAGGTAGACTAGGACCTGTAGCTACAAGATTGGTTAGTGGTTACCTCGGCAGCTATTCCCTTGGGAGTCAAAGGGAACAACCTGAGTGTTAACAGTATCTACCCTAGATAAAAACAAAAACATAATAATTACATCATCTAGATCAATTACATGAGTAAAACTTGAATTTCCCATAGGTAAAAGTCAACTTGGAGTGAAACAGTGAAAATAATGGAAGATTGTCAAACACATAGTGACCTCGTTAAACATAGACTAACCTGGTCAAACGCACAATGTCCTCTTCAAACTGACTTTTGACTTCCTTCCTGATGTTCAAATATAGCCTAGGCTAGCTCATTGGAAATATTATCCCGTCTAATTTCAAAACTACCCTTGGTTTTCAAATTGGGCTTGATTTGCACCTCCAAAGTTGCAATCGCCAAGACTACTCAAACACACAACAACCAAGCCAGAGAAGAGGTGGAAAGGTGGTTTTTTGGCATTTTTTAACCTTTTGGCTGACCAGTTTTGCTCCAAATTCTTACAAAAAGTGCAAGTGCATGTGCTCATCATTTGATCCAAAAATTTTGACCACTTTCTCATTGGATGCTCTAAAAAATAGCACATCATCCAAAGTGCTACACGTTTTACCATGCTGACTGTGCCAAAATTTCTCAAAGAAAACAACAAAACATATCTTGCCAAAATTATTCAAAAATTTCCAAAATTGGTGGGTTGATAGCTAGATATATGTTTGAGGCATGGAGTGATGCCTTGGTAAGGATATCCAACCTCTTTTTATCCTCTTGCTTGGTCAAGGCCTCAATTTTTGCATGATCTCTTTTGAGCTTGCCCTTGCAATTTTGTCTCTCATGGCATAGCGCTTCACCATCCTTCTTTGAATATCATTGTCTTTCTTGGCCTTGTCTAGGAGGTTATCCAAATGATCATTTACCTTCTCAAGATAATATTGTCAATTTCATTTACCATCTTGGCAAATTTCTCATTCAAGGTGAACTCATTGGCTAGTTCTTCTCACTTTTTCTTTCTTGCTCCAAAGCTCTCTTTAGGCCTCTATTCCTTGGCCTTGTTCTTGGAACCTATTCATAAAGTGGCTCACCATACTACCCATATGCCTCATTAAGTAAGGCCTTATCATTTTTAGTCTCTATGTTTTCCTTTCTGAGATGAATCTCCATGAGCTCATGTTTGACCTCAAACTGCCTATTTTCCTGCTTATAGTAGGAAATGATCCATTTGGCCTTTTGTAAGTTGACCTTGAGATCACCTATGATTTAATTCTTCTCCTTGAAGACAATAGTTGTGCTTTCACTATCATGATGCTCATCTGAGTCAACTAACTGAAAATCGTGTTCTATCTCATGGAAGTCTTCATCCTGCTGCTGGATCTCTGCCTCTACAACTTTTTCCATACCCTTCTGTACCTTCCTTATCAATGAAGAAGACAAGGCCCCTCCCACAATCAGTGGAGAAAACAATTTCCTATTCCCTCTCTGATAGGTATGTGCCAAGGTGCCTAAACGAGCCCTTTTGGGCTTGCTGCTCTCACCATGATCAATAATCTCCTGCCCAATGCCTTCATCTCTTCCAGGTGAATGAATATGCTCATGTAATGGTGATGATGGAGGTGATGGTGTGGCTGACTCATAAGATGAAGATGAATTATGTATGGGCTGAGGTGGAGGAATGGAGGTGGATGGATGAGAGGATGAAGGTGTCTCTTGGCCATGCTGAATAGGTAGGACTGTGAAAATCGCATTGGGCATGAAAGTGTCCCATGCAATGTTAAGCTGATCAAGGCTATGTAGGACTATCATTTTGATGAGAGAATGGTGAAATATGATATGCATTTTATGATCATGATCTTTCCTTCGAGCAATGTATGACATCTTTTCAATATCTCGGTAAATATAGTAGGGCAGATTGAGCATTTTGACTCTTGTAAAATGCATGAGTAACAGAATATGATAGGAATAGAGCCTAGAAAACCTGCCCTCACATGTGAAGTACTTCATGATGATTTTCATCATAGGAACATATCTATCTAGGAGGTAAGAGAAAGTAAAATTCCTCCTTCTTTCATTCTTGTGGCTAGGTTTAAGATATGGCTCATAGTAGCAATAATCCAAATCCGCATGTTTAAACCATTTTTCCCCAACATCTGGGATCCTAGTAGCAGTTGATATGATAGCAGAAGATATAGTAAAGGTGACACCGAAAAGGTTGCTTGGTTGTTATGGAGGTTGATGATGTATTATTTGGACAATTAAAAATGATGTTGGATTCTTTCCACCTTTTCACAAAACTCAAAAAAACCCATATGTTTGAATCTTGTGATAGTGACAGGAGATGCCATGAGCTCTCTACTGTTGGTTGGCTCATATCTAATTGTTTTCCCTCCTTTTTTATATTTCCTCCTATGTTATTTTTCTTCCTCACTATGACTTCTTTGTTATTCTTTTGACATGATTTGTTGTTGTTAATACCCTAGGGGAATGGTAGAATGGATTGCGGGTATCGTAAATGTGGAATGATGTGAGGAGAGATGATGAGGAGGAGATGGGGATGTGTCGAATGAGGGAGGTGATACAAAATACTTCTTAAGTAAGGGGAAAATGGTGATGAAAGCTAGGAAATGTGATTTGAGATGGTGGGAATATATTACTAGGGTCTGATCTTAGGAATAACAACAAACAATTTAAACTCTATGTCAATGAATAATGGAGGGAAGGAGTGAACAAATTTTCCACCAACCTGATTTGCTGAAGTATATGAAGACCAACTTGGAAACTTGGTTGTGATGGAGTGTTTCTAGCATGTTTTTTCTCCTTCCAGGCAAACGTGCAACGACTCAGGTAAAGGCGTAGCGACCTGGTCAAATGTGCAGCGACCTCTACAGGAGTGCAGTGCCATTGTAAATAACTCTAGGATCTCTCGCAAATGTGCAACAACCCAATCAAACATGCATCGACTTGGCTAAACACGCAATGACCTTGGTAAACGCACCCTATTGCTCTATTTTGCCCAATTTCACCTTAGAATTGACAAATTTATTTTGCTAAGTAGTTTTGAGAGTGCTAGAGTGCAAATGGAGCTTCATGGGTGTGTTTGAGAGCCTTTATACTTGGATGAAATACAATTATGAGTTGCACACCCACTTTCTAATGTTTCTTGTCATTTTCAAAATTTCAATTTAATGTTTTTTTGACTTTCTGACCTTTTTTCTCTTGACAGGTGGATGATGCTTTGACAACCCTGATTTTGACTTTTGCTTGGGATGATTTTGGAAATAGACTTGAGTATGCAGCTAAAAATCAACCTATTACATATAATAGGCATAAAATTACATAAACAAAAATAGAATTATTACATCTATTTGAAGTTTTAATTTACAAACTTGGAATAAAATCCTTTCTTCAAATCAAATTTAGGGCTTTCAGTAACCATGGTTACATGCTTTGGAAAGATTTATTTAACTGAAAAAGATATTATTTTCTTTACTCTCATATTTTGTTGACATTATGCAATGAGATGGTGATTTATTGGACCATGGGAAAATAAAACCTAGGTGACCTAATGGAACCTCAAAAGACTAAATTTCAGGTGGATTTGACTAATAAAAAATATGATAAAATGAGCCTTCATGGTCAATGGGTACTTAGCAAGGTTGAAATGAGCCAACAAGGGGTAAATTTATAAAAGGAGTAAAGGAAACCCTAATTCAACCTTTCATGACGAAATTTTTGCATGACGACCTAGTGGAATGACAAAAAAATGATAATGAGACCCTAATATGATATGAAAAGAGAATTTCTAATCACCCTTGGTATTATGCAAACACTGGCACTAACATCAACCTTATTGGGGATGGTAGATCCTTGGAGGTGTCAAGAACACTGTAGACCAAGTGCTTAACCATGGGGCTCAATACGATCAAAATCTAAGAACCATATTGAATAGTGAAAACTTCAATCCAAACTATCAGATCATCAAAGCCTTAGGGCCTTCTCCTCGGGCTTCAAACCTTGATGAATTCTATTGTCACTTGTTGAAAACTAAACTTGAAATAATGTTTTTGTTGAAACAAAATCCACACCCTATTCTATTCTAACTTCTGAAAATGACTACTAAATCAGGTAAAGGAAAAATGACAATGAAGCCAACCAAGCAACTGGATACCTGATTGTCAACTCAACATACAACTAAAGTTGAAAACTATGATTCGAAACAAGATAACCATCATGATTTGATGACTGCAGCCAACTGGTAAAAGGATTTCGAAAAGCATGTGCAAAGGACAAATCTTGATGATCAGCAGAAAAATCAAAACAACTGTCTAGTTGAATTGTTTCCTCTTCATAAGCCATAGGTAACACATTAGCATGTTCCTCCTCTTTTTTCCCATATTCCACCATTTCTGATTGGGTGAAATGATCCTTCCAATATAACCAATCCAGCAGATGGTTAAGTACTAATATTATGCTCTCACTTACCTCAAGCGGGCAGAATGGTGTATATGTAGGAAACTCACAATGAAAACTGAAACCAAGATTTATGTTGATAAACAAAACAACATTTATCTTCTCCAATGATTACAAAATACTATCCAAGGGATCTTGACAATTATGAAGCATTACATTTTGTGAATCAATAAAAGGAGAAGAATAAGCATTACTTCCATATGGATGTAACAAATTAGCAAATGGATCCTCTATAATATTTTCAATAGCATAAGTGTCCATATCTATAGGATCTAGAGCAAACTCCTTTTCATCAACAAAACTTTCATTTTTTTAACCTTGAGGAAAATTTGTATATGCAAGGGGCTCTAAAACAACCTCTGTTTTATCATTGTTCTCCTCTTCATAATCACTTGGAAACTGGAAAGATTGTACAACAACATCATCATTCTTAATGGATGGAATATGGATTTTCAAATTAAGAATATGATTTATTTCTTCTTTGGTGAAAGGAGGAAGTACTCTTTGTTTTCTTTGGATAAAACAATAATTGTCTTCTTTCCCTCCTAAAATTTGACAAGGATGTTGAATATCTTCATTAATTTTAAGCAAAGGAGTATATAAATTTTCATCAGGATGTTGATTCATTTCATGTGATTCCTTTTGACTATCAAGATGTAAAATTCCTTCATCTACAAGCAAAGAGGAAGCTATTGTATGTTGACTATGATCTTTTGTATCAAAGTGACTAGATTCTTCAAACTGTTGTTAAAGGGAAAAATCAGAGAAGGCTTCAATGATTTCTTCATCATCCATATATTTGATATCATCAATACTTTCAAGATATGCAATGAAAGCTTCACTATAATCACAACAACTTTGTAAAGAAGGACAAGACTTCACATAATGGTTGTAGAACACATTATGGAAATCCTTTAGAGAACATAAGCTTCCGTTTGGTAACCCTTCATACCGTACCCTAGCTTTATCTTCAAGAGTAGCCATAAACAACTTCATGAGACTGTCCTTGCGAAACTCAACTCTTAGTCTACATACATTTACATGAAACCTTACTCAATGTAAAGTACCATCATCTTCTTGTCCATTTTTAAATATAGGAAGATTTGTAAACCAGTCAACATGAGGCATAGGATTTGGAAATCCAGGGATGTGAAATCGATCCATAGGAGCATATCTAGGATTTCTTCTTGCAGTAGAACTCACCTTGACAACATTGAAGTCACTAAGAATATTTTCAAACTACAGATTCTTGAAAAGTGGAGTTGCCATGTGTTAGCACCTAAATCTACCTTAGGCTGAAAGAAGGCAAAATTCAGGGTAACCAAAAACCACGCTTAGTCTGTTAACTAGCCCTACCAGAACAAGAGAGGGCTCTCTACATGTCACGCTCAATGAATAAATAAACGATATGGTCTGAGATGACTTGCAGTGAAATATTGATTTTAATCTAGTAAATAAATATGGATACAAGAATAATTTTTTTATAAATGACTGAGTTTCTGGGATGTATGGGACCACCAAACAGCATGAGCAGAGAATTTAACACAAAGTCACAGATTACTTCGTGAGGCAAGATAGGCAGAAAGTCTAACAATTAAATTTGAATTAATGCGAAATGGAAAGATTGTTGAGGAGGGTGAAAAGGGCATGAACACATGAATCCTTTTCAACAGAAGAAGAACATAGAACGTGAAATTTTCCCATAGGCATAGCAATAAACATGAACTCTACCTTATCTTACTTAGAAAATTTCATTGGAAATGAATACGAATGAACTGTGAAACATAACGAAATACATATGAAACATAAAGAGAACACATTTGCTACACTCACACCACAATAATCTCATGAATCAGAGCCGATGCCTTTCATTAATTCTCTGTCAAAATATACAATGAAGAACTGAGTTTCTCTCCCACAGTCTCCCAGAAATTACAACCAACCCTTTGCAAATGGTTTGCATACAATAAATAGACTATGCCATTGGGAAATAGAATGACCAAGAGTTGTGGAGTTTTCTCAAATGATTACAAACTGGAAATGGAAAGCCAACCATTAGTTACAGGTGCAGCGTTACAAAAATGACAAATGGCTTGGGTGACTACTCGCCTTCCTTTGCCACTTGGATAGAAGCCAAACTTTAGTGAAAATATTCTTTAAAAATTTCCTTAGGTGCCTAGAAAAATGTAGTATAAATAAGCGGGCCTACTTGGAGAAAGTCCCGAATCGAAATGTCGCAGAGCGGAAGAGACTTTGGCCTTTAGGTCTATATGTGTCGTGCCCAAATCTATATGCACCGCGCCACTTTCGAGGCGATTTTGAGGTACCTTCTAGAGTCCAATTGTGCCCACGTGTGCTTGTTTGAAAGCCTTGCCTATCTAATTTCCAAAACAAGTGGAATTTCTACATTTGGTGCTCATTTTCCCCTCCAAAAATTCATTCTCCCAAGACTGCTTCCTGTGTGTCAAAATAGGGGCAGAGAGGTCATTTTTTGAGTGTTTTTGACCTCCTGGGGACTCAAAACTTGCCCAAAATTCTTGTCCATGCACCAGCAGTCATGATTTTTCATGCTGAATCCAAAAATGCAAACCATTCTTGACTTGGAGCTCCCAATCCTAAGTGTCGCGCCAGTGGCGCGGTGCACAGGGAGAAAAACCTTGTGTTGTGCCCAAAAATTTGTCATGTGACCAAACATGTCCCATTTTTTTTTAAATTTGGGCTGGAGGTTCCCTATGAGGTGTTATGCTAGGCCACAGAGGCTTTAACCAAGATTCAGAGCCAATATTACTCTTTTTTCCTCTTTTGCCTTTTTTTCGCTTTGCTCAATTTCGCTTTCAAACTCTTTATCCGAGCCTTTGAACTCATGTTTCGTGCCCTGTAGTGATAAACCATCCACCTCAATATAGTTTTGTCCTTGTCGACCTTCTCTGGCAGTCTCTCAAGGTGGATGTTGATACGCTCGAACTAAGACTCTCGGTCATTGTTAATCTCTTGCTCCAATGGAGTGAGCTCAATCCTCCTATGTTGCGTAACTTGGCAATTCTCACGGTTGCTTTGTAGCTCCATGATCTCATGCTGGTCCTCAAGCTATTTGTTCCTCTACTCCAAATAACTGATAATCCACTTACCCTCTCCAAATTGAGTGACAAGTCTTGGATCTCCGTTTGCTGCTCCTCGATGGTCCTCCTAAGTTTGGCACTCTCCACATCTATATCATCATCATGAATGAGGATGAAGTCAACCTCTTGTTCACTTGATGGCCCCTTTTCATGCATGGGCTTCTTGCCCTTGTCCTATACTTTTGTAGCCGATGTCGAAAGCGAGGCCCCTTCCACCTCGGGTGGAGATAACACTTGCTTTAGTGTTGCAAACAAATGTCTACTGCCTCTCTGATAAGTGATGAAAACTGGCATAGTAGTGGTCTCATGGAACTCATACTGATGAGAAGGACCACCTATCTCATGTTAAACCTCTAATAATACCTGTGGAGTGCTGAAGAGGTCACGGGAGATGAAGTCATCCCAAGTAATGCCCTGTAATCCCAGCTGATGATCCACCAAAATATTAATAAGAGCAAAATGATAAACACTATTAAGTTGCTGTTGACGGGTCTTGTGCTACATGAAGGTGTTCATCCTCTCTATGTTTCTGCAAATGAAATATGGGATGTTCATCATCCGTACCCTGGTAAACTACATGAGCAACCTGATGTGATAGCCATATAGACGAGAGAACCTCCCCTCACAGCTGAAATACTTCATGATCAACTTCATGAGTGGAGCATATTCATATTTAAAATATCGAAATGGAAAGACTCTTTGGAGGTGCCTCAAGAAACTGGCCTTAATGTAAGGCTCATAATGTTGTCGATCAACCTTTTGTTTCTTGTGCCATTGTTCTCCAACGTTCGGTATGCCAGTTGCTAATGAGATAGTTTCAGGTGTCAATGTGAAGGTGACCCCAGCCAAGATAGAGTGATATCCATGTAGGTGAAGCACAAAAAGACGGGCCAACTCATGATGAACTCGAACATTAGCCACCTTTTGACAAAACTAAAAACATGATAGATGCTGGAAACATGACATAGCAAGAGGGTGGACCTGCAATTCTGTGAGGGTGGTTGGCTCATCCCTAACATGTTTGTCACTTTTGTGATGTCTCCGGGGAGCCTGTTCTTCCGAGGATGAATCACTTTGGGTTTCCATCTCATACTCCGATGAATGCTTATATGCCATGACTGTTGTATGTGTACTGTGCTTGGACTGCCCTTTGATGATTGTAGTGAAACTATGTGTTGTTGTGATCTCTGCCACCAAGGGGAACAATGCAAAAAGGGAGTGTTAGGAAGGGGAATAATATGATGGGATTAGGGTTATGGGGGGAAATGTTTTTTAGGGAAATGTAGGAGGGTTTGGGGATTTTATAAGGTAGGGTTTTGAGGTTTTATGTTTGACAAATGAGTGGAGGGGATAGGGAATATGTGTTTGGTAATATTTTAGGGTAGGGAAATATGGGAAAAATGGAATAGGGGGAAAGGGAAAAATGGAAATCAGGGGAAAAATGAGAGGGACGAGGAACCTTGGCGTCCACACATCAAATTTGCAACCCTAGAGCAATGACTTTGATGTTTTCAAGTGGTAGGGTTTAGGTGTTTTTTATTGCAATTACAAACAACCATAAATCATCATCACATTCATAAAAATACATGAGCCATCAAGATGTAGACCCTACCTGTCAATTTGAAGGGTTTCAAAGTGATTTGTCGCAGGTTTGGCACAAATTCGGGCGTTTGTGGGTGTGCGCCACACGGAAAACCTAGTGCGCCACGCTCTGTGTGTACATTGCACCCGTGTATTTCCACCACTGTGGGGTCGCACTCTATGCGCCGTGCTCTCTATGTGCGCCGCGCCCCTCTGTGTGTGCACCCCGCTCTGGAAAACGACTCCAACCTCTCCTAAAATGTGTGCTAACTCTTCACAATGACTTTGTATTGTTTATCTCTATCTTGATGTTCACAATGACTTTGTTTCTTATAGGAATCCTTTATAAAGACATTTGGAGTCATGGGTTTTATTTTTGTTTTTCAAAACCCACTTTGATAATGTTTTTATTTTGGCTCTTTTTCCTGATTTAATGCAACTCTGTATTTCACTTTTCCCTTTGAATTTTTAGCTAAAATGATAAATTTTTTGGCACTTTTTTGCAGGGGTTGTTGACATGGAATTTGGCCAAGGAAACCATGACTACACCTGAAGAGATCAATTGGAGACTTTTTTGAAAATTATCACAAATGACGCACTGTTTGACTTTTCTTCAAAACAGAGTTTTGAAGAAAAGTCGTAATCTGTAAACATGACGATGAAAATCTTTGAATCTCAACTTTGTAAGGGCCTCCTTTTGGCCTGCATGGCTTTATTGGACATGGTTGAAGACCAAATTGACTAATCCCTAGACCTAATGACTGAACATGACTCTCGTCCATTAAAATATCGAACATTGACTGTCATGGACTTTAGTGAACATTGATGAAAGACCTAAGCCAGCAGGTACAAGACATGAGGGGAATGAATTGACAAGGCCCTTCCATCAAATTATGGCATGCCTCTAGTGGAATGCAGCTAAGTGAATGGAGCAAGACACCTAAAAATGAGATTCAGAAAGATTTTTGATCTCTGACGGAGCACTGACAAGACCGAATCTAACATTGGCTCCAATGGGGGGTGGTAGCTCCAACTCCTTGGAGATGCCAAGAACTGCAGACCTTTGGGCGAGCAGATAGTGCCTTCGTCCATTAGGCTATGGAGTCATTATTTCGATAAACAACACAAGAGTTTGAAAAATTTATTGACTGAAACTTGACTTAAACCAACATTAATTATGAAACCAACATGACTGAAAAACTGACTCAATGTAAAAGGAAATGACTCATGACTGACTTAACTAAAACAAGAACTGACAAAACTTATTCAATGGCAGCAGTCCATCAAGATTTGAGGGTTTCAAATCATGATGGCAGACACCCACGTACTAATGCAATATGTACAATCATGTGTAATGTGTCTTCCAATGTAACCAATCAATTAGATGCCTCCTTGATTGATTCTCCTGATCAGATCTTCTGGCCAACAACAGATACTGGTAACTGGGCATCCAAAAACATAATTGAACATGATCTCCTTCATCACTAAATACTGCAATAATCACCTTCACTACTGACTGCAACAAATCTGCCATTAGATCCTAAAAACATGAAGATTGACCTCTTGCTGGAAAAAAAGGGTGTCTTTTTCTCTTGATTCTAGTCTTTCTTCATAAATAAGAGTATGTTCCTGGTCTTCAAAATTTTCTGAACAAGTGGATGAGCAGATTTCCTCTTCAACGAACATTTCAAAACATGAGACATATGAAGAGGAATCTGAAAGGGAATCCTGAAGGGTCTGATCTTTTGAAGTCTGAATATATTGTAGATCATCTTCATATGATATGATAGCCAGATTTCCTTTGCATTCATCAATCATGAGAAAAGAAACTTCAAAAGATTCTTGAAACCCTACACTATCATTTATATCATCTACCACATATTCATCCAGATAAAGCTTTTCACTTACTTGACTGCAGATCTCATCTTGCTGTTTATGAACTGAATGGCTTACCTCTTCATGAAGGCTTTGTTCTGATGACATGAGAACATTTGAATTCAAAACTCTATTTTCTTCATCCCAGATGGTTTCAGCAATAGAGTTCTCTTTCATGGGACTTAGTACAAGCTTTTCTTGGTCATCACAATCTGAATCTACATCTGAAATGGTTGTCTTGACATTATCACATTCTGGAATTAGAACTAGACTTCCTTGCATGTTGTCTTCTTCTATGGATAGATCTGAACCGACCCTTTTTCTTTCATCACTTTCAGTCATATAGACATCTTCAACCTGCTGATCTATAAAGCTGTTCACCGGACTGTCATCCTTTTCAAAAGAGGAAGAAGTTTCACCAACACTTTCTTGACCATGTGTGCACTGCAAATCTGCTTTAGCTTGAGATGGAAGATGACCATGTAAGAGTTGATCTATCTCATCTTCAGACAAAAGAGATAAGACCTTTTGTTTCCTTTTTCTCAAACAATGATTTTCTTCAATATTTTCAAGTGAAGGAGCATATAAATTTTCCTCATACTGCTGATCCATTTCATGTGATTCATGTTGACTATCAAGAGGAAAAACTCCTTCATCTTCCACCATACAAAAATCTTGATCATGCAGCAATTTTTCCTGATCATCTTCATGCTGCTAAAATGGGTTTTCACACAGGGCTTCCATGATCTCTTCATCCAAGAAATTATCATCTTCATAATATTTTTCAAGGCTTTCAATAAAACCATCAACGTATTTGCAACAGTCATGAACTAAATTTAATGCTGGATAAGAGTCTTCATACTTCTCAAAGAACACAGCATGAAAATCCTTTAAACAGTAAATACAAGTAGGTGGCAAACGTTCATACCAAGATTTGGCTTCACCTTCTAGAGTGGCCAGGAATATCTTCATTAAGCAATCTTCAGGAAAATCAACCTTCAACTTGCGAATATGCATGTGAAATCGAACTAAATGTAAAGTAGCATCCTTCCTACCATCATCTTTAAACATAGGCAGATTCCTTGACCAATCTACCTTCGGAATTTTATTTGTGAAGCCTGGAATGTGATCTCGGCTCATGGGAGCGTACCTTCTTGCAACCCGTTCCATCTTGAAAATCTCAAAGCTACTTATCTTTCTGCAGTGGAGTCACCATGAAGCACTGATTGCTGGATTCTTCAGTGAATGGAGTTTCCAGGTGAATGATTTCAGCCGTCTTCTTATATCTGATCATTGTTCACCATCAACCATCAAATCTAAGCTTGATAGATGTACTGGGGAAAAACAATCTTCAAGCAAACCATTTTCGTCCCTAGCGGAGTCGCCACTATGTTGGTGCCTAAATCTGGCTTAGGCTTAAAGAAGGAAAAATTCAGGGTAACCAAAAACCACGCTCAGTCTGGTAGCTAGCCCTACCAGAATAGGAGAGGGCTCTCTGCGTGTCATGCTCAATGAATAAATAAATGATATGGTCTGAGATGACTTACAATGAAATATTGATTTTAGGCTAGTAAATAAATATGGATAAAAGAAGCAATTTTTTTATAAATGACTGAGTTTATGGGATGTATGGGACCACCAAACAGCATGAGTAGATAATTTAACACAAAGGAAAAGATTACTTCATGAGGCAAGACAGGCGGAAAGTCTAGCAATTAAATTTGAATTAATGCGAAATGGAAAGATTGTTTAGGAGGGTGAAAAGGGCATGAACACATGAATCCTTTTCAACAGAAGAAGAACACATAACGTGAAATTTCCCATAGGCAAAGCAATAAACATGAATTCTACCTTATCTTACTTAGTAAATTTCACTGGAAATGAATATGAATGAACTGTGAAACATAACGAAATACATATGAAACATAAAGAGAACACATTTGCTACACTCACACCATAAGAATCTCATGAACCAGAGCCGCTGCCTTTCATTAATTCTTTGTCAAAATATATAATGAAGAACTGAGTTTCTCTCCCACAGTCTCTTAGAAATTACAACCAACCCTTTGCAAATGGTTTGCATACAATAAATAGACTATTCCATTGGGAAATAGAACAACCAAGAGTTGGGGAGTTTCTCAAATGATTACAATATGGAAATGGAAAGCCAACCATTAGTTACAGGTGCAGTGTTACAAAAATGACAAATGGCTTGGGTGACTGCTCACCCTCCTTTGCCACTTGGATAGAAGCCAACCTTTAGTGAAAATATTCTTTAAACTTTGACTTAGGTGCATAGAAAAGTGTAGTATAAATGAGCGGGCCCACTTGGAGAAAGTCGCGAATCGAAATGTCGCAGAGCGGAAGAGATTTTGACCTTTGGGTCTATATGTGTTACGACACTTTGGAGGCAATGTTGAGGTACCTACGGGAGTCCAAATTGTGCCCAAGTGTGCTTGCTGGAAAACCTTTCCTGTCTATTTTCCAACCCAGGTGGAATTTCGGAATTTGGTGCTTATTTACCCCTCCAAAACTTCATTCTCCCATGGCTGCTTCTTGTGTGTCAAAATAGGGGTAGAGAGGCCATGTTTTGAGTGTTTGTGACCTCCTGGGGACTCAAAACTTGCCCAAACTTCTTGTCCATGCACCAGCAGTCATGATGTTTCATGATGAATCAACAAATGCAAACCATTCTTGATTTGGAACTCCCAATCCTAAGAGCAGGGAGAAAAACCCTGTGTTGTGCCCAAAATTTTGTCATGTGACCAAAATTGTCCCAAATTTTTTGAAATTTGGGCTAGAGGTTCCCTATGAGGTGTTATACTGGGCCACAGAGGCTTCAGTCAAGATTTGGAGCTGATCTTGCTCTTTTTTCCTCTTTTGCCTTTTTGTCGCTTTGCTCAATTTCACTTTCAAACTCCTTATCAGAGCCTTTGAACTCATATTTTGTGCCCTATAGTGATAAACCATCTTCCTCAATATGGTTTTGTCCTTGTCGGCATTCTCTAGTAGTCTCTCAAGGTGGATGTTGATACGCTCGAGCCAAGGCTCTCGGTCATTGTTAATCTCTTGCTCCAATGGAGCAAGCTCAATCCTCCTATGTTGGGCAGCTTGGTGATTCTCACGGATTCTTTGCAGCTCCATGTTCTCATGCTGGTCCTCAAGCTGTTTGTTCCTCTGCTCCAAATACCTGATAATCCACTTAGCCCTCTCCAAATTGAGTGACAAGTCTTGGATCTCCATTTGCTGCTCTTGGATGGTCCTCCTAAGTTTGGCACTCTCCACATATGTATCATCATCATGATTGAGGATGAAGTCAGCCTCTTGTTCACCTGATGGCCCCTCGTCATGCATGGGCTTCTTGCCCTTGTCCTGTACCCGTGTAGCCGATGTCGGAAGCAATGCCCCTTCCACCCCGGGTGGAGATAACACTCACTTTGCTGCTGCAAACAAATGTCTACTGCCTCTCTGATAGGTGATGAATACTGGCATAGTAGTGGTATCATGGCGCTCATACTGATGAGAAGGACCACCTATCTCATGTTCAACCTCTGATAATACCTGTGAAGTGCTGAAGAGGTCACGGGAGATGAAGTCATCCCAAGTAATGCCCTGTAATCCCAGCTGATGATCCACCAAAATCTTAATAAGAGAAAAATGATAAACACTATTAAGTTGCTGCTGAAGGGTCTTGTGCTGCATGAAGGTGTTCATCCTCTCTATGTTTCTGCAAATGAAATATGAGATGTTCATCATCCGTACCCAGGTAAAGTGCATGAGCAACCTGATGTGATAGGCATATAGATGAGAGAACCTCCCCTCATAGCTGAAATACTTCATGAGTGGAGCATATTCATCTTTCAAGTATTGGAATGGAAAGACTCTTCGGAGCTGCCTCAAGAAACTGGCCTTAATGTAAGGCTCATAATGCTGCCGATCAACCTTTTGTTTCTTGTGTCATTGTTATCCAACATTCGGTATGCCGGTTGCTAATGAGACAGTTTCAAGTGTCAATGTGAAAGTGACCCCGACCAAGATAGAGTGATCTCCATGTAGGTGAAGCACAAAAAGATGGGCCAACTCATGATGAACTCGAACATTAGCCACCTTTTGACAAAACACAAAACATGATAGACGGTGGAAACATGACATAGCAAGAGGGCAGGCTTGCAATTATGTGAGGGTGGTTGGCTCATCCCTAACATGTTTCCCACTTTTGTGATGTCTCTGGGGAGCCTATTCTTCTGAGGATGAATCACTTTGGGTTTCCATCTCATACTCCAATGAATGCTCAGATGCCATGACTGTTATATGTGTACTGTGCTTGGACTGCCCTTTGATGATGGTAGTGAAACTATGTGTTGTTGTGATCTCTACCACCAAGGGGAACAATGCAAAAAGGGAGTGTTAGGAAGGGGAATAATATGATGGGATTAGGGTTATGGGGGGGAAATTTTGTTTAGGGACATGTAGGAGGGTTTGGGGATTTTATAAGGTAGGGTTTTGAGGTTTTATGTTTGACATATGAGTGGAGGGGATAGGGAATAGGGGTTTGGTAATATTTTAGGGTAGGGAAAAAATGGGAAAAATGGAATAGGGGGAAAGAGAAAAATGGAAAGAAGGGGAAAAATGAGAGGGAGGAGGAATCTTGGCATCCACACAACAAATTTTCAACCCTAGAGCAATGGCTTTGATGTTTTCAAGTCATAGGGTTTAGGTACTTTTTATTGCAACTACAAACGGCCATAAACCATCATCACATTCATAAAAATACATGAGATATCAAGATGTAGACCCTACCTGTCAATTTGAAGGGTTTCAAAGTGATTTGTTGTAGGTTTGGCACAAATTTGGGCCTTTGTGGGTGTGCATCACACAGCAAATCTAGTGCATCACGCTCGTGTATTTCCACCAGTATGGGGTCGCGCTCTGTGTGCCGCACTCTCTATGTGTGCTGCTCCCCTCTGTATGTGCGCCGCACTCTGGAAAACGACTCCAACCTCTCCTAAAACGTGTGCTAACTCTTCACAATGACTTTGCAATGTTTCTCTCTATCTTGATTTGCACAATAACTTTGTTTCTTGTGGGAATCCTTTATAAAGACATTTGGAGTCATGGGTTTGATTTTTGTTTCTTCAAAACCAACTTTGATAATGTTTTTATTTTGGCTCTTTTTCCTGATTTAATGCAACTATGTATTTCACTTTTCCCTTTGAATTTTTAGCTAAAATGATGAAATTTTTGGCACTTTTTTGCAGGGGTTGTTGACATGGCATTTGGCCAAGGAAACCATGACTGCGCCTGAAGAGATAAGCTGGAGACTTTTCTGAAAATTATCACAAATGACACACTGTTTGACTTTTCTTCAAAACATAGTTTTGAAGAACAGTGGTAATCTGTCAACATGACGATGAAAATATTTGAATCTCAACTTTGTAAGGGCCTCCTTCTGGCCTGCATGGCTTTATTTGATATGGTTGAAGACCAAATTGACTAATCCCTAGACCTAATGACTGAACATGACTCTCATCCATTAAAAGATCAAGCATTGACTGTCATGGACTTTAGTGAACATTGATGAAAGACCTAAGCCAGCAGGTACAAGACATGAGGGGAATGAATTGACAAGACCCTTCCGTCAGATTATGGCATGCCTCTAGTGGAATGAAGTTGAGTGAATGGAGAAAGACACCTAAAAATGAGATGCAGAAAGAGTTTTGATCTCTGATGGAGGACTAAGAAGACCGACTCTAACACCATGAAAATTATGAACCTTTGGATTCATCAACATTGGAATCTCCAGGTGAATGATTTTATCTTTCATGTGCCTGATCACTATCCAACATTGACAATCGTCTAAAACCTTTCGTACACCCAGGGAAAATGAAACTTTCATCCTCGGAAACGGTGACAATATGTTATCACTCCCCTAGATCTCTAAGGTTGTGGAAGAGTCTGACTGAGGTAACAATAAACAAATCTTTTAGCTTGGTAGCTAGCTCTACCAAGCTAGATAGGGCTTTCTCCAAAGGGTCACAGCCAAGAGGGTTAGATAGATTAGGGTTTTAGGCTATATGTAAAGTGCAGAGGGTTGTTTGATTTTTTTTGGTTGGGTAGTCACAATGATGAGTGATTTAGGTCAGAGGGACTAGGTCAGGGAAAATGAGATATGATTGCAGGCATTCAAAGGGGCATGGTAGGTATGAATATTAACACTTATAAGGTGATTTGATGAGATGGTTTAAGAATGATGAGGAGTTAGGAAGATCATAAGAGATGTATTCATCCTAAACTGAAGAAAAATGGACAAAGTATGATAAATGTCCCAAAATAAAGCATGAGAAAGCATGTACTCTGCCTATCAACTTGAAAATTACTATATAATAAAAATGAAATGGTTTATGAACTCATAAAACATTAATACAAATGATCACAAAGAAGAACCAATGCTAAACATTCATACCACATATATCCCAGAAAAATAGGTGCGACTCATCTATTGAAACTCGACAAGATATGATACAATAGTGTTTGATCTCTAATACAACATCCCACTGAATCCAACCTTAAAATGACTAATAAAATACATAATATATGCCTAAAAGCAACTCATCCTAGGCTCAAGGGTTGAATCCATGAGAGGAGGAGTAGTTGAAAGAAAGGATGATTCTTTACATTGATATCAAGAAGCTACAAAGCAAATATTGTTTCCTAGAAGAGGATGGAATTGACATCTGTTGGAAATAATACTTATAGGGGGGGTGAATCAGAATTATCAGATCAATAATTTTATTTCCCAAACAAATTTATATACTCTACTTCGGCTACGTGAATAACTTGTATACTCATCCCTCACTCTAGAAAATTGATTCATTACATTCCATTTAGGCCATTGAACTGATGTATCTACCCTAGCTAAAAGTAAAAACATAATAATTACATTGTATAGATCAATTACATGAGTAAAAATTGAATTTCCCATAGGTAAAAGTCAACCTGGAGTGAAACATTGAAAATAATGGAAGACTTTCAAACACACAACGACTTGCTTAAATGCGCATTGACCTGGTCAAATGCGCAACGTCCTCTTCAAGATGACTTTTGACTACCTTCTCGATGTTCAAATATATCCCAGGATATATCATTGGAAAGCTTACCCTATCTGATCTCCAAAAATGCCATTGGTTTTCAAAATGGGCTTGATTTACCCCTCCAAAGTTTCAATTGCCCAAGACTACTCAAACACGCAATGACCAAGACAGAGAAGAGGCAGAAAGGTGATTTGTTGGTATTTTTTACCCTTTTTCCTGACTAGTTTTGCTCCAAATGCTTAGAAAAAGTATAGGGTGCATGTCCTCATCATTCTGAATCCAAAAATGCTAACCATTTTCTCCTTGGATGCTCCAAAAAAGAGCACAACATCCAAGGTGCTGCGCATTCAACCATGCTAATTGTGCCAAAATTTCTCAAAAGAAACAAAAAAACATATCTTGCCAAAATTGTTCAAAAATGGAAAAAATTGGAGTTCCGATAGTTGGCTATATGTTTGAGGCATGGAGTGATGCCTCAGCAAGGATATCCAATCTCTTTTTCTCCTCTTGCTTGGTCAAGGCCTCAAATTTTGCATGAACTCTTTTGAGCTTGACCCTTGTAATTTTGTCTCTCATGGCATAGTGATTCACCATCCTTCTTTGAAAATCATTTTCCTTCTGGGCCTTTTCTAACAGGTTCTCCAAATGATCATTTACCTTCTAAAGACAATATTGTTAGTTTTCATTTACCATCCTGGCAAATTTCTCAATCAAGGTGAACCTCATTTGCTAGTTCTTCCTCCCTTTTTCTTTCTTGCTCCAAAGCTCTCTTTAGGCCTCTAGCCCTAGGCCTTCTTCTTGGAACCTATTCATCAAGTGGCTAACCATATTTCCCATATTCCTTATCAAGTAAGGCCTTAGCCTTTTCATCCTCTCTCTTTGCGTTGATATGAACTGCATGAGATCATGTTTGACCTCAAACTCCCTGTTTTCGTCATTATAGTAGGAAATGCTCCATTTGGCCCTTTGCAAGTTGACCTCGAGATCACCTATGAGTGCATTCTTCTCCTTGATTAACATAGTTGCGATTTCACTATCATTATTCTTATCTACATCAAATAACTGAAAATCATGCTCTATCTCATGGAAGTCTTCCTCCTGCTACTAGATCTCTGCTTCTACAACTTTTTCCTTACCCTTTTGTACCTGCTTTGTCGATGCATAAGGCAAGGCCCCTCCTATAATAAATGGGGAAAACACTTTCCTATGCTCTTTTTGATAGGTATGTGCCAAGGTACCTAAACCAACCCTTTTGGGTTTGCTGCTCTCACCATGATCAATATGCTCCTGCCCAGTGCCTTCAGCTTTCCCAGGTGAATCAATAGGCTCATGAAATGGTGATGATGGAGGTGATGGTGGCTGACTCATTAGATGAATATGAATGATGTAGGGGTTGAGGTGGAGGAATGGACATGGATGGATGAGAAGATGAAGGTGCCTCTTGGCCATGATGAATAGGCGAGACCGTGAAAATATCATTGGATATGAAAGTGTCCCATGCAATGTTAAGCTGATCAAGGCATTGTAGGACTATCTTTTTTCATGAGAGAATGGTGAAATATGCTATACATTTGATGATCATGATCTTTCCTGCGGGCAATGTATGACATCTTGTCAATATCCCGATAATGATAGTAGGGCAGATTGAGCATTTTGACTCTTGTAAAATGCATGAGTAACTGAATATGATAGGAATAGAGCCTAAAAGACCTGCCCTCACATGTGAAGTACTTCATGATGACTTTCATCGTAGGAACATATTTGCCTAGGAGGTAAGATAAAGGAAAATTCCTCCTTCTTTCATTCTTGTGGTTGGGTGTAAGATATGGCTCATAGTAGCAATAATCCAAATATGCATGCTTAAACCATTTTTCCCCAACATCTTGGATCCCAGTAGTAGCTAGTATGATAGAAAAAGATATAGCAAAGGTGACATCGAAAAGGGTTTATTAGTTTTCATGGAGGTTGATGATGAATTGTCTGTCAATTCAAAATGATGTTGAATTCTTTCCACCTTCTCACAAAACACAAAATGACCCTTACGTTTGAAGCTTGTGACAATGATGGGAGATGCCATGAGCTCTCTAGTGTTGGTTGGATCATATCTGATGATTTTCCTTCCTTTTCTATACTTCCTCCTATGTTGTTTTTCTTCCTCACTCTGACTTCTACGTTCCCCTTTTGCCATGATTTGTTGCTGTTAAAACCCTAGGGAAATGGTATAATGCATTGTGGGTATGGGAAATGTGGAATTATGTGAGGAGAAATGATGAGGAGAAGATGGGGATGTGTGGAATGATGGAGGTGATAGAGGATAGTTTTTAAGTGAGGGGGGAATGGTAATGAAAGCTAGGAAATGTGATTTGAGATGTTGGGAATGTATTCCTAGGGTTTGACCTTAGGAATAACAACAAACAATTTAAACCCTATGTCAGTGAATAATGGAGTGAAGGAGTGAATAAATTTTCCACCAACCTGATTTGCTGAAGTATATGATGACCAACATGGAACTTGGCGGTGATGGAGGGTTCCTAACATGTTTTTTCTCCTTCTAGGCGAATGTGCAGTGACCTGAGCAAAGGCACAATGACCTGGTCAAACACGCAGTGACATCTACATGAGTGCAGATCCACTATAAATAAATATGGGATATCTGAAAAACGTGTAGAAACCCAGTCAAATGTGCAACGACTTGACTAAACGTGCATCGACCTTATTAAACGCTTGCTCTTGCCCTATTTTTCCCAATTTCACCTTAAAATCAACAAATTTCTTTTGTTGAGGAGTTTTGAGAGTGCTAGAGTGCAAATGAAGCTTCATGGGTGTTAGGATATTCAGACACATAGGAATAGTTAAGTATAACTTGGTCTAGTATAGAGTTAGGTAAAGTGTGTGTCTTTAGTATGTACATTTGTAACTTACAATTCGACGGTCACGATATGTAGTGAACCAACGGTTCATTCTCTCCTCAGTATTACCGACACTTGATCCGTGGCTTAACACCCGATTGGTCCATGAATTCTATTTAAAGCACATGGAGGGTCATTTGGAGGTTAACCGTTCACGAGAGAAGCTTATGTAAATTTTCATTCTTTTATTAATAAATTGCCTGAAGTGGTCGCATTGGCTCAGGCCGTGGACTGTTTCCCTCTCTCAGGGTTTTAACCACGTCAAAATACTAGTGTATTGATCTATGATCTGTTTGTGAGCGGTGTCCTTTGGTGTTCTATCTGAGGAGCTTACCCTACAAATTACTAGTTCCTACATGGTATTAGAGCTATTTGAGGGCCGCGTCCGTTGGTGATCCAAATCTGAAGACGGTACAACTGCATCCGACTGCCATCTCCTAGATCTGATGTTTCTGACTGCTTTCGAGCTGAGAGGACTGCTCTGTTCTTTTAGGAGCATCTGTTCCAATGAGGAACCCCTTTTGTTTCACACGAAAAGGTTTCCGGTAGCCCTAGCTACGTCATTTTTAAGATATAGAGGTATACAGTGTTTATTTGCAGTTTACAGTTATTTTCTCTCTGTTTATTTCAGTTTCAGTTTATTTAGCTCTTTTTTATTACTGGATCTATACCTTTCATTTCTGTGTATGCTCTTTTCCCTACGACTCTGTGCAATCTGGGTAAATCAGAAACAGAAAGGAAGGACTTTTCTCATGCATATGCTCTTTTCCTTGTGCCTTAGTGTGATCTCGGAAAATCAGAAACATTGAGGAAAATATTTAGTTTCCGGGTAAAGCTAACTTTAAGCCATAAGGCTTGTTTTTTTTGTATTTCCGTGTTGGGTTTTGTGTTTTTGTTTTGTAGGAATAAATAGAGCTTTCTCAAGCAAGCACGCAATCCAAAGCTTCAGTGACTAAAAGAAAACAAA
>APFE031729513.1:22266-47011 GCA_000404065.3 Pinus taeda | reverse complement strand
GCTAAATGGGAAAATAGACAAGATCAAGCATGTGGGTTGATAGGGATGTCTATCTCTCCCGATCTTAGATTCCATATTGCAGAAATTGATACTCCTAATAAAGCAATGGAGCAGCTTACTAAAGTTTTTGGAATAAAAAATGAACTTAGAGCCCATCAACTTGAAAATGAGTTGCTTACATTGGACCCCAATAATTTTTCTTGCATTGGAGATTTCTTTTCCAAGTTCAAGACCATTAGACTTCTCTTGGCAGGTGTTAAGGTTAAGAAAGAAGATAGTGCCCTTATCTATTGCATTCTTACCAAGTTGGGACCAGCCTACTCTGTCTTCGTTTCCACCTTCCATTCTACAAGAGAAGCCTTCATTTCTCAAGGACATGACTACAAGCGCCATTCCTTTGATGCTTTTTGTGATTCTTTAATAATAGAACAAGAAAAACTCTTACACCTTGGTCTTCTTAATCTTGGAAACTCTTCTAAGAAAGCATTAACTGCCCAACAACAACCAAATTCAAAGAATCCTAAGAAGTTGTATCCTAAAAGGAATGGTCCTAAACCAAACAAGGGTCCTAAGCAATTTCAGCCTCAAAATGAAAAATCATTTCAACAAAATGATAAGGCAAATAAAAACAAAGGGAAGAAGACTAATAGACATTACCACTTTTGTAATCGAGATGGCCACTTAGAATCCAAATTCTTTAAGAAGATGGAAGCCTTGGAAGCAACAATGAAGAAGCATAACATCCATGTGGAGCATTCTTCTACTTCTCATTCTCAGTCTGGTTATGCATTAAATGTATCTTCTTCTTCTCATTCTCATGAGTGGCTCATTGATTCTGGAGCCTCTTATCACATGGCCAAAAACAAAGCCATGTTTTCTTCTTTACATGATTGTAACACCAAAAATATATATGTTGGTGATGATAGATCTCTTAATGTTGTAGGGACTGGAACTGTTCATCTAGACAATGGTCAGTTTAATGATGTATTATGTGTTCCAACCTTATCCAGCAACCTTCTATCTGTATATCAGATAACTCATTCAGGTGAAGGTAAAATTCTTGAATTTTCACCTCATGATGTTGTAATCAAGGATCTAAGAGATCCTAAACAGATTCTAGCTACTGGTATTGCTGATGATTCCACAAGGTTGTATAAGTTTCACAACTTTGGGTCATCAAATCTTCCCTCAGTATTTGTTGCTCATAATGATGAAGTGAGCAACTTTGGCATGAGCGATTTGGTCACTTAAACTATCACTCCCTTCAGAATCTATGTAAAGAAAATATGGTGACAGGTCTTCCAATGGTATCTTGCAGAGATGGTGTTTGTTCCGGATGTGTACTCGGAAAACATCATTGAGACAGTTTTGAAAAATGTGCCTCTTGGCACACCTCGACCCCTTTACAGCTTGTGCATAGTGATTTATGTGGTCCACTTTCAGTTGTTTCCTTCTCTGGCTACAAGTATTTCTTAACTTTCATTGATGATTTCTCTAGACGCACTTAGGTATACTTCTTAAATCTCAAGAGTGAAGTATTTAACAAATTCTTGGCCTTTAAGGCCTTTGTTGAAAAACAATCTGGACATCAAATTGTTAAGCTAAGATCTGATAATGGCGGAGAATATGTTAAAAACAACTTCATCAACTTTTGGACTGAGAATGGAATTCAAATGAAACATATTATTCCATATACTCCACAACAAAATGGTGTAGCTGAAAGGAAGAATCGCACCTTAAAGGAAATGGCTAATTGTATGCTTCAATCTAAAGGAATTAGTCTTAATTATTGGGCAGAAGAAATTAACTGTGCAAATTACATAAAAAATCGCACTCCTACTAAAGTTTTAAAGAATATCACTCCTGAAGAAGCATGGAGCTCAATTAAACCAAATGCGAGTCACTTTCGTGTTTTTGGAAGTGAAGCATGGGCCCATATTCTAGATGAGAAACATAAAGCTTTAGAACCTAAGAGTGAAAATGTATTTTTTTTGGGTATTCTAAAGATGTCAAAGGATATAGACTTATTCCATTTATGTCCAAAAATGTTATCATTAGAAGAGATGTAAAGTTTGATGAAAATAAATCGGTGTACGAGCCTAGTTCAGCGCATGTGCCACCTCTCTCTATCTCTTCTACTTTTGAACATATTTCTTCTTCAGATGATGAAAGCGAGGATGACAATCCTCCCCCACCTTCACAAGATCCTCCTTCAGCTCCTTCACCTCCAAAATGGGTCTGTGCTACTCGGGATGCAACAGGTGATCTTGCCGGTGATCCTACAGATTAGCGCCGTACACGTTCTCAGTTCGAAAGAGCCTCTTCTTTACTAGCTGAAGTCTCAGAAAATTATGATCCTGACACCTTTACAGAAGCTTCAGGCCATCTATATTGGGACGCGACTATGAATGAAGAATATCGTTCATTATTGGCAAATGATACATGGGATCTTGTTCCTCTACCAAAGGGATGAAAACTTGTTAGATGCAAATGGGTTTACAGAACCAAGTATGGACCAGATGGGAAAGTTGATAAACATAAAGCTCGTCTTGTTGCTAAGGGATTTTCACAAGTTGAAGGCATTGACTATTCTGAAACCTTCTCCCCTGTTGCCAAAATGAACTCTGTCCGCCTTGTTATTTCCCTTGTTGCCTCTTTCAAATGTGAAGTCCATCAGATGGATGTTAAATCCACCTTCTTGCATGGGGACTTGCATGAAGAAATCTATATCGAACAACCTATTCGGTTTATACAAACAGACTCCAGTCTTGTATGTCAGCTTAAGAAATCCCTTTATGGTCTCAAGCAAGCTCCTCGGGCTTGGTATGCCAAAATGGATAGCTTTCTTTTAGAATCTGGCTTTTCGAGGTGTCATTCTGACAATACTATCTACACCAAGAAAGTGGGAAAGTCTCTTATCATTCTTGTTCTTTATGTTGATGATCTTATCCTCACTGGTAGTGATCCCAACCTTATCAACCATGTGAAGTACAACCTTAAAAAGAAGTTTGAAATGACAGACTTAGGACACTTACATTATTTTCTCGGTCTTCAAGTCTTGCAATCCAATGAAGGTACTTCCCTTTCCCAATCCAAGTATGCCTGTGATCTTCTACGCCATTTTCACATGGAAGACTGTAAGCCAGCTCGTTCTCCCTTTCAGTCTGGAGTCAAACTTTCAGTCACTTGTACTTCCCCCGAAGTTGATGCTACCTTATACCGTCAACTTGTAGGAAAACTTTTGTATCTAACCCACACTCGTCCTGACCTTTCCTTTGTTTTTGGCCTTGTTGCTCGGTTTATGCAAACCACACGTGAAAGTCATTGGAAAGCAACTAAAAGAATCCTTTGTTATGTTTGAGGTACAATTCAGTTTGGAATTCATTACAGTTCCGAAGCATCTCCTCTATTGGTTGGTTTCACAAATTCCGATTGGGCTGGTGACCCTAATGATCGGAAGTCTACTTGCTGGTTATGTTTTCACTCTTGGTTCAGGACCTATTACATGGGATTGAAAGAAACAAGCTGCCATTTCTCTTTCTTCAGCAGAAGCAGAGTATCGTGGTGCCATAGAAGCTAGTAAGGAAGCCTTGTGGCTTCGACAGATCCTATCAGAGTTTGGCTTTCAGCAGCAGTATCCGACTACACTTTGGTGTGATAATAAAAGTGCCATTCAACTATGCAAAGATCCAGTCCAGCATCAGCGTAGCAAACACATTGAACTACACATTCACTTCATCAAAAAGCTCATTCATGACCATGTTCTTGAAGTGCAATATTGTTCAACAGATGATCAAGTTGCAGACATCTTTACAAAGGCTCTCACAGAGGTGAAGTTTACTAAACTTCGATTTATGGTTGGAGTTCAGGAAGTTGTCACTAAGGGGGGATAGGCTCTAGTGCCTCCTTCCTTCTCCTATTGTGACATATTTGTAAATCCTTCAATCCTATCCGAAGTTGTTCTTAAGGGGGGATGTTAGGATATTCCGACACATAGGAATAGTTAAGTATAACTTGGTCTAGTATAGAGTTAGGTAAAGTGTGTTTCTTTACTATGTACATTTGTAACTTATAATTTGACGGTCACGATATGTAGTGAACCATCGGTTCATTCTCTCCTTGGTATTACCGACACTTGATCCGTGGCTTAACACCCGACTGGTCCATGAATTCTATTTAAAGCGCATGGAGGGTCATTTGGAGGCTAACCATTCATGAGAGAAGCTTATGTAAATTTTCATTCTTTTATTAATAAATTGCCTGAGGTGACCGTGTTGGCTCAGGCCGTGGACTATTTCCCTCTCTGTGGGTTTTAACCACGTCAAAATACTGGTGTATTGATCTGTGATTTGTTTGTGAGCGGTGTCCTTTGGTGCTTTTGTCTGAGGAACTTACCCTGTAAATTCCTAGTTCCTACAATGGGTGTGTTTGAGAGCCTTTATACTTGGATGAAATATAATTTATATGTTGCACACCCACTTTCTAATGTTTCTTGCCATTTTCAAATTTTCAATTTAATGGTATTTTTACTTTCTGACTTTTTTTCTCTTGACAGGTGGATGATGCTTTGGCAATCCTGATTTTGACTTTTTTGTTTGGGATGATTTTGGAAATAGACTTGATTATGCAGCGAAAAAAGTAAAATATTACATATAATAGACATAAAATTACATAAACAAAAATAAAATTATTACATATATTTGAAGTTTTAATTTTAAAAATTGGAATAAAAGCCTTTCTTGAAATCAAATTTAGGGCTTTCAGTGACCATGGTTACATGCTTTGGAAAGATTTATTTAACTGAAAAAGATATTATTTTCTTGAATCCCATATTTTTCTGACCTTATGCAGTGAGATGGTGATTTATTGGACCAAGGGAAAATAAAACCTAGGTGACCTAATGGAACCTCAAATGACTAAATTTCAAGTGGATTTGACTGATATAAAATATAATGAAATGAACCTTCATGGTCAATGGGTACTTAGCAAGGTTGAAATGATCCAACAAGGGGTAAATTTCTAAACTGAGTAAAGGAAGCCCTAATTCAACCTTCAGTGACCAAATTTTTGCATGACGACCTAGTGGAAGGACAAAAATTTTAGAGTGAGACCCTAATATGATATGAAAAGAGGATTTTTTATCACTGATCATAGTATCAAATACTAACACTAACAAAAGGCATCAGAACTAGATTTATTCGTCGAATGTTTTTTAAATGGTTTCTGATCCTCTTTAATTGGAATTTTGTGTTGTATAATCTCTCTATCATATGTTTTAAGATCTTCATAGCTCTCTGAAAAAAAGCATTGAAGCAATGTATTTTTTTTTTTCAATGGCTAGAAGTGATTTAGAGAGCTTAATTGTTTTGGGATCGTTTTCAGTACCTAAATTAGATTTTTCAATTGCTTCTCCTATGGGCTCAATATTAGGATTTGTTTTCCACATCATTGAAATCAAATAATTCTTCTAATGGAACTAGACCTCTAGGTAAAATGTTATGTTTTAGCTGAAGTGTTTCAAACACTTATTTTTCTGGATCTATCTCAAGAAATTCTAATTTATTTACAAATTTATTGATGGGTGTATTTACACCTAATTTTTCTAATTTCCTTTCTAGATTATAATGTACAACTATTTTATTTTCTACTTCAGATTCCAAATCTATATTATCATCTTGAAATTGATCTTTGGATTACAGAAAACTATCAATTTGTTTATCACTTCCAAACACCTTCCAATACCTCATATTATCAGGTACAATTGGTCGATGTTTCACTTCCACTATATATTCTCGATGAGGGTAAGGCATTTTATAGGAGCTGGTTGAAAAAGCCAGATTATTTGGAATGCTATTTTGTTTTCTATGAATTGCAGAAAGGTCATATTCAAGAAAACTCTCTAGAAAGTCAAGAACAATATTTATTTATTTTCTCATTCTAGGGTGTTTGGCTGAATATTCTCTTTTAATTTGTTTTATAATTAATTTAGCGTCCCCTTGAATGGAGATTCTTTTGGCACCTAAATTTTTCAACAACTGCAATCCTAATATTAGAGCTTCATCCTCTGCTATATTATTGGTACATTGAAAGTTGAGCTTGTATGAGTGACCCTTAGCATGATTGTTTATTGTGTTTACCACCCATAATCTTGCTCCAGAACCACATTTTCTACAAGAGCCATCAAAGTTCATGTTCCAAATAGGTTCAAGAGCAATAATTATTTATGTTGGTTGTGTTTGGGTTGGGTATGTTTTAGTAATTTCAGTTTCAGCATTGATCACTTGAGTGTTGATGTCTCCATAATTATAAAGAATGAAAGAGTATAAATCTGAGTGGACAAAATAAAGAGGATAGTTGTGAGGTTTCTCTTGACTACTCACCATGAATTTCATCAAGGTTTACCTATATAATCTTCTTTAACTCCCAAAACTTGATATGGTGGCAAAGGTCATATCCATCTGTAGGGTTCCTTGTAATTTTTCTCCCCATGAGCGTGACGACAACATGCCATATTTAAGGGGAATATCTGCAACCACTATATCCATTACCAGAATTTTGGCTAGGATCTGACCTAAAGTAACACACAAGCCTTTGATAAGACCTAGTGTTGGCTTAGTGGGTCCTGACCTAGGTTCAGAGTTAGTTTTGCCAAACAAATCCCTACACTACTTGCCCTTTCAGCATCAACTCGTGGGTCACGTACTGAAGTCTCACCCGAAGCAATATTGGGGGATGCTAGAACCAAATTTCCACACCCATAGATGAACGTGATGTCATTTATGCCCTAAATGTTCCTTCTTGCAGATCGATAAGCCTTTAGGGATTATCAATGTTACTCCCTTTAGTCATTCTCTAACCCTCCACGAACATTCACGACTGTCTTTTGTGGACCCTGAATATGTGAATCAACTACCTACACACATCAAAGATTACTCTTAACCCAATAATTACTCATATCAGCTTAAGTGTTTAATAACTTCCACATACAATAAGATAATCTTCACGTATAAATAGTTAACAGTAATTGCATTCATGTAACAATATCAATCATGTAAACTTGCGCATTAATACACCATTATTTCATAAACCCTTTATAACATAAGGTGCATTCATATAAATAGAAGTAAACAGACAAATGTAGGAATTGTTGAAATATTCTCTTTATTAATGCTTCATTTATGCTTACAGACTCTAGTCTTCCCCGCACACTCAACTACAGGGGTTTGCACACTTAGCTGTGAACTCTCCTCTAGGCCTTTACACACATAGTTGCATAGCCTCTCTTCTACTCTAAGATTTCCTCATTCTTACTCTTACTGACTCATTACATTCATCTCCATCATTAGTATATTCTATATCTTAGACTCTTTAAGACACACCTACTTATACAATGTCATGGTCTGTGGCCCATCGGTAGATCTTCAAAATATGACTCAACTTACATAAAAGACGGTTAAAACCCTTTATGACACTTTAACTATCTATGCACTCTGCAACCACAACTTGCAGAGACTTTACATTTTATACAACAAGACTTGGGCTTTTCCCCCAAAATTGAACCTAGAGGACCCCATACCAACAGGCCCCCAACACAAAGATCGTGACTTGCCCTCGAGTCACTCTGCTGGATCTGCAACTTGCAGAGATCTTTTTGGATAATGCTCAGTGCCTGCTATTGCTGGTGCTCAAATTGTTTCAACAATTCTGTTGTAGTATCCTACACCTTGTCTCTAATTTCATCCAGATAGCCATTCGTCAAAGTAATTAGATCCAATGATGGCTTGGTCAATTTTGTTTTCCTCTACGACCCTACCTTTTCCTACTCCCTATACCATTTCATTCATAAGGGAGTGCTCTCTTCCTAATCACCACTGCCCTGCATTAACTACTCTTCCTCCTCCATTTGGGGCAAAGGGGACTTTTCACTCCACTTGGAGTTGTGCTCTTCATGCTCTACCTATTTCTTTGCAGTGTGCTCCGCTTCTACTCGAGCCTTCTCCTAAACCTCTTTCCTCCTTTTCTCAGCCAACTATTGAACCTTTTGCTTGGTTGCGTCCTTTGTTTTCTTCTTTGTGGAATTCCTAGTCCTTACGCTAGATCGTAAGGAGAATGCCAATGTGTTGGCCAGCGCTTGATGACCTCTTTAATAACATGATTAGTAGAAAGGTAGGGTAGGTCAAACCACTTCTGCTCTAGATAGTTTCACGTTGGGATGTATACATGGTGGAGGTCTGCTTCGAACTCTGCATACCGTGAAAGTTGTTCAAACACAGTTAGTGACAACCGCAGATTCTGATTGATGGCCATGCGAATGCTTGCCTCGATTAGTACCCAAAAAACATTTCTCTCTGTGACCCATGTAACCTCCTTTGTGGCCCAGAGAGATGCAAATTTCATAGCTTCTTGAAAATCCTTCTCCACAAGAGGAAACTGGCTGTCCTCTGGAAAATCCCAGGTGATTAGCACAATCGATAGCAACAACCATGAATAGTGGAAGGTCTTGCTCTCATCATGTGCTTCTTTGTAGTGGAGAAACTCATTACACAAGAAACACACCTAGTTTAATTGTATGCCCTTCACACACTGTGCTTCAAATGAAACCACTAGTGTTGGCACCTCATCTGCGTGGCACTTTCTCATATCCTTATAGAAAAAATATGTGTGGTAACCTTTAGCGTGGGGTCAGTAATTGAGCTAATCGAGTACCCACGTGGCTTATTCATAGGTTTAAACTTGTCCTTCATCTTCTCAGTGAGGTCGCGCTCGCTATCTTTCTACCAAACCTTTTAACCGCATTCAATTGAATGTGGTGATAACATGATTCTATGGATCAACATATCGGTAATGGGGATCGATGTGTTCAGCCACAAGCACACGTCATGCACCAGACAAAACAACTGCTTAATGATGATCAGGTTTATATTTGAGTGATGGTAATGGGGCACCCACAACAGGTTCAGTAACCCTGACTTGTTTACTCCATGAATCCATTCTACATGCTCCAGCACGATGATATCTGGATTCTCTATTTGCAGCCCCTCAACTTTGCGGTGGCCTTCTTCCTCTAGGATGTTAATGCTCCTTGGATCCTCCTCTTCTTCTTCAACATTCACATTATAGCACTCCAATGCATGGCACAACTGGGTGCTCTAATAAGGTTGAATCAAGTCTAAAGGATCCTGCAATATTCTAAAGATCGTTACCTTTACCTCTTGCAATGCCTCATGAATGCATTCGAATCCATATTCAAAACTGAATTTCATCAAGAATTCTTCTCTAAAAATTTCCCACTTGTTAGTGTTGTGGTGGAGCTCTGTTTCCAAGTACCAATTCATTATTATTACATCCAAAGTATGACGGAATAAATGTACCCATTGAGGTTGTAGCTCCATCCCATAAACGTCAATCCATTTTGCTAAATGATCACATTGATCATTCCTTCCATCATATTTCTCTGTTAGCCAGACCTTTGGTCAACCAAACCACAATCTCATCATTTTTCTATATTCACGCCATCCATCAAACTATTTTTATGCGTACCCCACCATCTTACGGGTATAGCATGCAATGCCAAATCCAATTCTTGGAAGTGATGCTTCTCTAGTACTCCCCTTTCAAATGCATCCAAAAAATTATCTACATTAGTTAGACCATCATAATAAGGAAAACTCCTTACCTCCGATGATACAGAGTGCAATGATTTAGTCATCATGTTACAACACAATGTAGATACTTCATGCAACCTATTCTTCCAGTGTTCCAATTCCTCATTTAAATCTAACATACAAGAACTTTCGCAGTCCCATGCAATGCATCCATCAATTGTCGGATTAACCCAATCTTGATCTCACGCTATTATCTTATAGATTTGGTCCAAATCATTGTAATTTTCCTCATAATTGAAGAATGGTTCAATATAGTGTGGTCCTTCTATAGGGTCCAAAGGTACTACTATGCAGAGTGATTTCCTCTCAAATGACATTATTCGCTTCTCCATATTGATTACCCCATTCATGTCGATATCCTAATCAATTCCTGAGAGCGCGGGGTATGGATTGCTATCATCAACAATCTCTATCACTTCAAAGTCAGCCAACACGCTCATGCCTTCTTGTTATAGACATTTTTGGGCACTTCAACCCCAATCAAAAATGTCCATAAAATGAGGGCTCTTAAGTCCCTAAAAGTGTTGCTTCACTACCTAAAGGAACAAGGTCAACTGATTACATCATCTCCCAGAATTTCTCCACTGAAATCTGCTCATAAATGGTCAAACCTGGACCATACTGAAAGCTCAATGCAGAGGGTGTGATGCATGTCACCTTCCCAATGTATAGGGTGCGATGGATACTGTTTTGCTCCTCTGTAGGGTGCGATGGTCGGGAATGGACAAATGGCAGGGACAAAAATGTGAGGTAGAAGATCATGGAATCTTCTAGAAGCTTCCCCTCTGACACTTGCCACTCCATTCTCGACCATGGATGAGTAAGAGATCATCATTCTCCAAGTGGAAGCAAGAACTATCAGAGAGAGGACACTAATCAAGATCCCAAAAGATGACTCACCTCTCTGTAATCATCTATATATGGATCCCTCATCATAGAGATCCAGAGGCTGGAATTTTGTATCTTATAGAGAAGTGTTGTTGGTATTTTGGCGTACATTATCAGTGTTGGTTGATCTAGCTTTGCTTGAGGTGAAGAAGGGCTTCTTAGCTGGAGGATGATGCTGGTTCAGAGCACATGGTTGTAATCTTCTTGCCATTTTTCATCTGAATAACTCTATTCTCGTTTCCTTCCATATTCTTTTGTACTTGTTTATATATGCTTGTATGTGGTTAATGCACATCTGATCCTGCATTATTTATGAATTTAGATCCTTGTTTTTTGCATAGTAGTATGTTGTTGTGATTCCACAGGTCCTTTCGAAGCTGGGCAGATAAAGAAGAAGCAGCAAAAATCTATCAAGAAGGAGAGGAAATCGAGCACAAGACTCAGGTTGGCGCCCTTGGATCTCCTCTCATCTATTTTCATAAAAGGAATCAATAGTAGACTTTGATTGTTTGTTTCTAAGATATCCACGCATCTTAGTGGGAATAGCAGCATCCGAGTGGACACTATTCCTGTATAACAAAATGGAAACTCCGCTGGGGAGCGACTAGATTACTTGTTAGCCTGTCTATCCTTGTTTCTTTCATAAACATACAGACGGAGCTTGAAGTCAAGCCAGCTAGCCTTCGAACTGCATTTGTCATACAAATGCAAAGTAGATCAATGTTTCTTCAGTCAATCTCTGTGTTTTTTTTATGAATTAAACAATATATTTGCAAGCAATCTAATTGCCCTAAGTGATGGCTCTAGTAACCTCTTAGATCACCCTTGTGTTTTACATACATTGATATGTACTTATTCAACCTAAACACCTGAACTAGATTGCAAACTGTGAGTGAAATTGCGTTAAAATTCTCGCACTGCTACCATCACACCCGAACTTCAAGGCAACCTATATGCATCGCACTTCCCAAATGGAGTAGGTGCGCTGCATACTGAGTTCACTGTGTAATAGGTGCGATGGTCAGAGAGGACTGGATTTATCCTCCGAATGTGGATTTTTCTCACTGTTTTCAGTCTTATTCAAGAGCTTTTGTTGTTTGTAGTGAGTGTACTTCTATGAAAACCCCCTTCTCTTGCATTATTCTGCCTCCTTAGTGCAAAGAACTATAAACGTTTTTTATGTATTATGCATCGTTTTAGTTCTCTTTTGCAAAAAGTAGCATAGTCGAACTATCATCTCTAGATCTGAAAGTGTCATAGCTGTCGTTTTCAGTCTTAGAAAGCAATTCCATTGTCTTAGATAGTCGATTATACAGTTACTGTTGCATAATATTTGGATTACTAGTTTTAAAGTGTCAAAAAGCAATTTCCATTTCAAAATCGCAAAGTGTCTCTCTTGCTTCCACTTCGTTTTGAAAAAGAATTTTGTTGAGTACTATCGCTTTAAAAGTAATTAAGTTTTGCACCTAGCTTTCTTAATGTCATTCACACATTAAGAGAGCTGAAAACAAATACATGCATGTTCATTTGCATTTTGAATGCTTGGCTTGATTTAGGACTGTGCATTTTAGCGTGTGCTCTGTGCTCTGTGAAGAAAAGATGCTTGACTTTCTTCCCTTTAGTAGCTAGGATTTTCATTGCTGAAAGAAGATAAAACGTCTGTTTATCATCTTAAACTGCATTTTAGGAATTATACATACATCACGTGGTGAACCTGAAAGACAAACTGTTAAACAAGATCAACTTAAAATAAATCCAATGAATCTAACAACACTTTGGAACTTAACGCACAACATCTAGAGGTCTAGGCTAGAGATGTATTCCGGCGTCGTAAAGCCTGGTAACTGTTGCTTTTAGTGTTGGTTGGGTGATTCCTCCACTCTGAGATGGCAAGTGCAAGTACGAACTTGTGCTCCCATGTACCATCACGTATATATTGGGAGACCACAATAGGCTGCATCCTTTATCCTTAGGAAGCTGTGTCTGCCGCCCTATTGATCATAATGCACCGAACACAGCATTCGGGAAGATTGACTGCCGTACCGTAAAAAGTATTCTGCAATTTTATGATTGGTTTGTTAATCCTCTCTGCCTAGATCTTCAGAGAAGTCCATTTTTCTCCTTTTCAAACTCCTTAAAGGAAAAGTTCCTCTGAGTGCTTGTCACTTCAAGCTCAATAAAAATCGAAGGTGACTAGAGTCATCTTTTCTTTTTTCTCGACTCTTTAAAATTGAAAAAACAAGTTGTGTCAAAGTGTCTAAAATTCATTTAATTCAAAAAACATTTTTCCCTTTTTATTTTTAGCTGATCGAGTAATCCACAATCGTGGAAGAAAGTCAATCAAAACCCCGTCGTTCGTGGAGACTTATGAGTCAACCGTCATTGACTCCAAAAGCGAAACCATTCTAGATGAAGCGAACTCGTTTAACTGGATCGAAGTCCCCTAGGTTGGTTGGAGCAAGCACTCCAACATCCTCAGAGACTTTGATTACTCCGAATATTTCTGGAATCCCTGCCTCTACAGAAGAAATTCTGCAATAGCAAAAGGACATTACAACTGATCCTAGTGTGATGGTTAACACTTCTATTCCTGAACCGGTTCTGTCTACAGCTGATTCAGAAGGTGTTACTCCCCAACCGTCTGCTGCTGCAGAACTTACATCTTCTTCGGCACCAGAAATATTTTACGGACCTGACGGTCTACCTCTTTCTCCTGGATTAATTTCCATAGAAGAGATTGTGGAAGATCCTCCAACTAGCACTCCAACACAACTTGGAGCAGGAATCACCTTATATCCTTCTTCATAAGAGAATATTCACCCACCCTCGGAAGTTCTTGAAGAATCGCTGAGGAATCTTTTGGATAAACTTAATATGTCTGAACAACCATCAACATCAAGGACTGTGTGACCTGACACAGTGACAGCAAAAGCTCCTTCTGCTATTCCGGCAATGTTTGCCAGCGTACGATCTGTCCCAACCAACTTTCGATCACTGGATGGAGTCCATCTTGGGACTATTTCGACAGTATGGACTGTTCCTGTTTGTTTGTCCGGAATTATATCTGGAATCACTTATGTTGAGTCTCGACAAGTTGACCTGTCACAAGGTCAATTTGGGAAAACTGGTCCCCAAAGGCAAATTATTCCTTTGAGCGCTAGATTACCGTCGTATGGAGGGTCGTATACACTTTCATTGTCTTCCCCAGAAGGACAACCATGCGTGATTTCGCAACAAAATTTGGGTTATGCTGGAATCACAACTAGCGGTTGGGTCCCAGTCCTGTCTTAAAAACCAAGAGTTGTATGCTCAATACAACAAAGTTTACCTATGACAAACATTCCCACTATGACGGCTATTATGGAAGTATCTCAAGTACAAGCGTCACCAGTTGTATGCCAACCTCAAGTTTCGTAGGTTGCAATACAACAATTTCTTGTACCTTCAACACAACCACAATCACCCATTAGTGGAATGGCACAAGTTCAAATGGGGAACACCAATCCCCATCTTGGTCAAACAGTCAGTGCTGGACAACAGTCCATGGCTTCACAACCATGGCTGGTGCAATACCAACAACTGCAATTCCAGCATGCTTACCAAGGATATGAGCAACAAGTCTTTGCAAGTAATGGGCAGCAGTATCAACCATATCATAATGGTTATGCCCATCAACCTTATCAAAGTTACCAACATCAAATGCATAATGCTGGTATGCAAAGACCGACTGCTCAAACGATTCCATCTTATCCTGGGTATGCTCAACCAAGCGTGAATCAACAGTTTCCCTTCGTGGTAACTCTAGAGTTATCGGATCTAAGTCGACTAACAAACGATCCAATTGCCTACACCCCTTGGTGGTCGGCGATTCCACATAAACTTCCATTGGATATTCCTAAATTTAATGGAAATCCAGGCGAAGACCCATCGAATCATGTGATGACCTTTCATCTATGGTGTTCATCAAACACTCTCAATGATGATTCAATTCGGCTTCACCTCTTTCAGCGCACGTTAACTAGTCTGGCAGCAAAGTGGTATATCGAACTGCCTAGAGCTTCGTTTGATAACTTTAGTACCCTAGCCACAACCTTTTTAACCCATTTTCAGTTACCTATCGGGTACAAAACAAGAACTGAGCTGCTTACCAATTTCAAACAAATGACAGCCACTCACATATCCGATCATATTCATGAGTGGCAGCGTCGTCATAGAATGGTAAAAACATATGTTCCTGATCAACTATTGGCAGAATGGTTTATTAAGTCACTGTCACCTGCTATCACAGAAGATGTGGCAAAGGGGGGAGTCATCACTGAAGAGCAAGTTATTTCTCGTGCACAATATCTAGACTTGATTTATACTCAGTCTGGCACGCTCTATGATTAAATCCTTGACGCTCCTAGACCAAAATTCTCTGTTCCTCCGCCTCCTAAATCAAACAAAGACTCTCATGTCGATGATGGTGTGATAGGTACAACAAGCACTAAAACCGCAAAGGCCACATCGAAAAAGGCCCGCATGGTTTCGAGTCAAGATGCAAATGAGGAACTTCTAGCCTTGGAAGTAAATGTCATGTCAATAGACAAAGGCAAAGAAACCAAGCAGCCAGGAGGCAAGAAGAAAAAACAAGGGAAGAAGAAAAACCAGGGAGACTCATCTCCTAAAAAATCTTCTGCGAACCCTTCTGGGAATGCGAAACCAAAAAATCCATGCAGTATATGTGACAAGGATCACTAGACCAGAGAGTGTCCATATAAAGAAGAACATAGAAAATTCTTCAAAAGTTCAAAAACCTCAGCTGTACTGATGGATCCATTTCCAAACCCAGGAACAAATCTGGTTGCTAGAAAAAATTCTTCCCCGTCCCAAGTGCTAATGTTGTCAGTCTCGAAGCAACTAAATGATTCTCTTATAACAACAAGGAGTAAAGATTACGGGAATCCACAGATGTTGAACAACAAGGATAATGATCAACCTAGTAGTTCAACAATGACTTCAACAGAAGTCGTGCCACCCATCATTCCTGAATTAACAATAAAACCGCCAAAGGGAGTAGTACACAAATCGATGTTTAATCCTCATGCCCGAGTAGCACAACACTATAATATAGTGGAGGATTTAGCTCAGTCGCCATCCGCGATGTCGACTCTTGAGGTGCTGCAAAATTGCCCCTCCCAAAAGCAGGCTTTATTATCAGCAATAGGTGGGATTGACCCAACGGATTCCAATATTGTATCTTTTAATCATAAAGGATACGACCCTCAGTTACTAGCTCAACTAGCTTTCCTCATTCAACTGAAAGCCCTCAACAAAATTGTTCATAGAACAATTATTGATGAGGGGGCATCCACATGTATCATGTCGATGAGTTGCTGGAAAACTCTAGGGTCTCCGTCTTTGTCGCGATCATCAACAACATTAAAAGCATATGATGGACGAATGTACACCCCGTATGGGATAATAAGTAACTTGCAAGTCGAACTAGTGGGAAAAACAGTAGAAATTGATGTTGAAGACATCGACGGGAATCTTGATTACAACATCCTACTGGGAAGACCCTGGATATATGCCATGGCAGCTGTTGTGTCAACCTACTTTAGGAATGCATTTCCTTCCCAAGGAGGAATTACACTCATCAACTGACAAACCTTTCTCCTCAATAGTTCGAAAGTTACGGGAAGCATTCCAATGATCCATGGAAGCCCTAGCATGCTTCATAATATCAGAGTAGGCCTACTAAAAGACCCTACATTAATGGGAACTTTTACCCTACCGCCTCCTACCAATTTGGCGGAAGTGGCTAATGTAGGAACCTGCAATATGATATCTTCCATTCAAAAGATGTCAGAAAACGATGTTAAAACGGATCATCTGTAGGTTTTGCCTCAACCCCGCTGGAAATATTATAGCAATCAATGTTCTCAGCATGGGAGGCAAACCAGCATCAACGTTGGTCAAGCGTTTGGATAGATAGGTCTAAGGAATATGGCACCCCTTCAGATCCTTGGTTGCAAGTACACCTTACAGACGAAGGAATCATTCAATCGATGATGATTGATGGGGCACCATGGGAAGATTACCACCATCGTTCCCATCTTCCAACTTGGAAAGAAGATAATCCCGGTGACCTACACAATCCTTCAGTATTTGACTTTCTGACGAATACTGTAAACATGGTGGATTCTGAGAGAAACCTATCCAATATCGAAGAGACTATTGCCATAAATATCTCGACCAAAACAGATGTTGTAGAGAACATTCATGTTGGCAAATCTTGTTCTTCTTCCGAACTGGAAATATACGACACTCTATTTCGCGAGTTTAGATGTCTTTGCTTGGTCATTGATGAAATGCCAGGTATCGACTCAAGCATAGTTGAACACGAGATTAAGATGTATCCAGATGTCAAACCGGTACGACAACGGCTAAGGTAGGTGCACCCCACAAAAGTCGTTGCCATCAAGGCGGAAGTTGAAAAACTCCTCTATGCTGGTTTCATTTACTCCGTTCCTCTAACCGATTGGGTATCGAATATTGTTCCTGTGATGAAAAAACAAGGAACAATTAGAGTGTGCATCGATTAGAAGGATGTAAAACAAGCTTGTCCTAAGGACAACTACCCTACACCCTTTATTGACCATATAATTGATGAATGCGCTCGATGCGTAATCTTTTCATTCATGGATGGATTTTCTGGGTATAATCAGATAAATATCTGCCCACAGGACCAATCAAAGACTGCATTCATTTGTCCATGGGGCACATTCGCATATCGCAAACTAGCCTTTGGTTTGAAGAACGCAGGGTCAAATTTTCAGAGAGCAATGAACTATGCTTTCCACGACATCAAAAATATCATACAACCTTATCTCGATGATCTCCCAGCTCATTTGTGAAAGTAGACCGATCATCTGTGCCATTTGAGAGAAATATTTCTACGTTTCTGACACTACAAGATAAGAATCAATCCACACAAATGTGTGTTTTGTGTTAGTTCTGGTCATTTACTTGGCTTCGTTGTCTCAAGAGATGGGATTTGTCTCAACCCTTGCAAGGTTCAGGCAATCATTGATTTGCCTCCACCTTCAAGACTACTTCAGATTCAGAAACTCCAAGGGAAAGCAAATTTCCTCAGGAGGTTCATTCCAAATTACGTCGAACTAGCTAAAGGATATACTCGTCTTTTGAAAAAGGATGTACCCTTCATTTGAGAACAGGTCGCGCAAGCCTCCTTTGATGCTTTAAAGAAATATCTAATACAAGCATCATTAATGTATGCTCCTGATTATCAAAAAGACTTTAACCTGTATCTGGTTGCAGCAGATACGACCATACCAATGGTTTTAGTTCAAGAAGACAATGGAATTGAACATCCTATATATTATTTAAGCCGAAACTTAAATGAGACGGAACTGAAATACTCCTACATTGAAAAGCTCGCCCTCACAGTTGTTCAAGCAATACAGAGATTTCGACACTACATCCTCTTCAGGAAAACTACCATTTTATTAGATTGCAACCCCATGACTTATATATTGTCGTGACAGTTGCTAGGGGGCAAGTATTCGAAATGGATAGCAATTCTACAAGAGTTTGATTTGGAACTCAAAAAATCCAAATCAAAGAAAGCCCTGGTATTCACGGAGTTACTATGCAATCTCCCATCATTGTCCAACGATGCAACATCTGAAGAAGCAATCGTGGATGAAAATTTGTTTATGATATATTCAAGCGATTTGTGGTACGGAGATATAATCATTTATCTCCAGACACAAACATATAGGTCTAATACCTCACGCTCCGAACAACAACGTATTCAATACCAAGAAAAAGACTATGTGATCGTCGGTGATAATCTTTACTGTCGTGGTATCGATACAATTCTGTGGATGCGCCTCACCCTTGAGGAGGTTGAAAAAGTCTTGAATGACTGCCATTCAAGCGCGTGTGGGGGGCATCAATCTTGTTATGCTACGGCGCAAAAATATTTTACGAGCAGGATACTTCTAGCCAACAATGTTCAAATATTTCATAATCGCAGTTAGAAGTTGTCATGCTTGCCAAATTTTTGATAGCAAAACCGGAAGACCACCTGCACCACTGCAACCAGTAGTAGCTGTTGGGCCATTTGCCAAATGGGGCATAGATTTCATGACATGTAACCCCACCTCGACCAGGGGGCATGGGTACATAATAGTCGCGGTGGACTATTTCACCAAATGGGCCGAGGCGTTGCCTACATTAAACAACATTGGCGAAACGACTGCCCTTTTCTTTTTCAATCACATAGTCTCCAGATTCGGCGTTCCACAGGCCATAGTCACAGATCATGGATAGCATTTTCACAATCACATGATGGTTGAGTTGGCTACCAAATTAGGACTGTCCCACGACAGCTCTACTCCGTACTATCCACAAGCTAATGGACAGGTTGAAGTAATCAACAAAGTCCTAAAGCGCATGCTGCAAAGGATGATCAGAGTCCACAAACGGGATTGGCACCTAATCCTGTACTCGGCCTTGTGGGCATACCGAACATCGGTAAAAAATGCAACCAGATTCACACCTTTTCAATTGGTGTATAGTCTAGAAGCAATTTTATCTGTTCAATGTGAAATCTTGTCCCTCAAACTCACAGTCGACCTTCTCCCCGGAACCTCAGAAGAAGAGGCTCGTTTCTTGGAACTAATCCATTTGGATGAAACCCATTGTGATGCAGCTTCGGCTAACGAGGCTCATAAGAAGTGAGTCAAAGCACAGTTCGACAAGAATGTCAAACCTCACGTCTTCTCAGAAGGTGACCTGGTTTTACTTTATGACCAGGAATCTGATAAATTGGGAGCAGGTAAATTCAAATCGTTATGGATGGGTCCCTATATTGTTAAATTAGTATTAGCAAAAGGAGCCTACGAGTTGATGGACTATGATGGGATTCTACTGGCACAACCTCGCAACGGGTTGTACCTCAAGCGTTACTATGCTTAATTTCGCATAGTAATCCTCGTGCTTTTGTTACATTTTTGTTTTCACCAAGAGAATTTAATTTAGTTAAGTAATCCACTTTTTGCATTCATTGCAGATGTTGAACCTACTGGAATCGTTCGTTGGATATGCCGATGGAGCAAGTTGTAGTTCGCGGAACCTGTCTTCTGCAGCATGGGCCATTTTCAATCCCAGCGGCGAGTTAGTAAGTTTCAGTGGAGTGTGTATTGGTCGGTCTACGAACAATATTGCTGAGTACAAAACATTGATAGAACTCCTTTCTAATGCCATCACACATGGCATATGCCGACTTGTCATCAAGCTAGACTCACAGCTCATCATTCTACAACTCACCGGCATCTATGCTGTACGAAATCCAGCTATCTATCGCATGTTCCTAAGGGTCAAAATTTTGGAAAGACAGTTCGATTTCATCCAATATCAACATATTTCCAGAAGTTTAAACACGTTAACAGACTCATTGGCAAATTATGTGTTAGATAGACATTTGCGACATTTATAAAAAGAAGCATCACATCAATATATGCAGTAGGATTATGTAACTGAACCAAAATAAAGCTCCAAAAATAAAAAATATATTCCATAATTGTTTATGGGTCTGTACATAATGTTCTGTAACCTAGACAAAATTGGTCAAATGACCCAAAACTCAAAAATGCTAGGAGGCACCCTAACCTAATAATGCTGGTGATAACAAGTCACCGCATGTGTAATCATGCGTAAGAGCCTAGTCCATCGACTCGGCACTCCAGTAGTATGTCGCTCAAACTGGTGGAACTAGGCCAATGTCTACATGAGCACATGAGTTTTGATTAGTCTTGGTCATAAGAATACAAGAACATTATAAACAACAATGAATAGAGATATCGTCAGAAGAAAATTACCCATGGCACCCCACTGCTATCCAGCCGACAGCACCAAATCCGGATCACCTCGGAAATCCATACCAGCATATGGGAACATGGCATAGACCATCTCCTAACAGTCAAACCACTCAAAGAAGGTATCAGAAAAAGAAATCTGGGGCCGACTAGCATGCCGAGACATGAGATCGACCCATCTCTACATTCATGGTTCAACCGGTGGAGGTAGGCCAAGTGATATATACTGTGGCTGCACCAGTGGGATTCGCTCCAAGGTGAAAGCAGTCAAAATAGAACCATAACCAAATTTCCTGGATCTGCCACTCTTCACCTAGTTCAATTGTTCCTTCATCACAAAAGGTACTGCATCACACCAATTGAACACCTTCAGTTCAAGGCATTCCAAAGCACACTGCATACAAGATCTGTTGGCTATATGAAGAGCATAACTACCAGCCAATCTGCAAAAGTAAAGAGGATGGTCCGCAAGGGCCGGTCAGTGACATCCTGGATGTTGATCTTGCTGTCCACACTCGGCTGAGATCCCTCTTTGCAATGCCGGTGAATGTACTCCCTTACAGACTCACCCCCACGGGTGGAGCCTGATAAAGAGAGAGGGGCACCATGCCTCGATAAGCCGGTCAGAAAATAGATGTCCACCACTGTCAAGGGGATTGATTTGCCCCTAATCTAGAATACTTGGTTGATAGGATCCCAAGCATCGAGGAAATACTGCAACAAACTGATTTGTTGCCTCATGCTAGAGATACAGAAAAACTTCAAAATGCCACAGTTCCGTAATGCAGCTATTGTGCTTGGATCATGTAAAAAAATAGTGCCCTCTTCTTCATGCTCGCGTTCTCGCCATGTGAAAACCATTTTCCTCCGATGAATCTATGAAAAACAAACAAGGGAAGAGTCAGGATCTTCGTTTGGTGAAAACAGGCAAAAATTTCATGAGGAAACTATGCAAAAATTTTCTTCCTTGCGCCCATCGCACCCCAGCAAGTGTACTAGGAGTGATGCATACTGACTAGTCAATGGAGACATCAATATGCATCACACCTTTCAACTAAGGAAGGGTGCGATGATCCTAGGGAAAGTTCTTCAAACCCCAGGGGCTCAGCAGGATAGGGAAATGAGCTCAAAATCCAAAATGAAAGGTATGTAATGAAAGATCACAAGTTTAGCTCTTACCTGGTCTGAACGGCATCGAGAATCGTCCACAGAATCTCCCGAAATCCGCTAGTGAAAATCAAGGGGGAAAAACACCTCCAGAGCTCCAACAAACCAAATTCAAATGAAATGGTAAAATCAGAGGTAAAAGTCACTTTTAATTTACTATGCACGTAATTCAAGTAAAATATTAGCGTTTTAACTCATTTATCATACATATATTTTCATTTCTAATCGATTTGATGAGGAAAATGAACAGGTAGTACAATATTTGAAAGAAAAAAATGTCAAGGATAAATAAAAATCAATGACCATCATTGCGAGCAATGTTGTCGCAGAGTTCAAGCTCGTTAAAAAATAAACATGAGTCATGAGCAAGTGTTTCCCCCAGCATTTAAGCTCATTAAAAAATGAACCGGTAAATAACCATTGTGAATGCCTTATCGCCAGCTTTTGAGCCTTGGTCGTGTTCTCGCCATCACCTCCACTCTGTTTTTAGCCGATCGTTCACCCCCATATGATTGTTTACCCCTTCGAGGAACTTATACGAAGAGTGATTCTGCCAGCCATCCTTGTAACACTGTCATGATTAGAGAATTCCAAATCTTACCTAGATTCAACTACTGCACGAAACTATCACTCGTTCCTCGAAAATGAGTCTTCTTTAAGCTCTTTTCACCTAAATAGTAAAATATGAAAATATTTCCGAGTGATTGGTACCTCTGGCTCATTAAAAGGCATCGAAAGTGCTATCCCTCCTTTAGATTTTAATCTTTTTGGACCTGAGGGATTATTACACAAAAATATCGAGCGCTTGTCTTGTTCGGCTCGTTAAAACTATCAAAAATTCATCCCTTTTGTATTATTTTACGCTTTTTTAGACTTAAGGGATTATACAACGAAAAATAATCTTCGGAGTCTGCTTTTTGTTTCTTTCAGACTCTCTAAAATTGAAAGAGACTGAGTTATCTTTGTCGTTAAACTCGTTAAATCCAAATAGCGACAAACTCATCCAACAAGATGAGAATGAGTTTCACTGTCGCTAGACTCGCTAAAATATAGTGACAGGATCACCCGAAGGGCGGATTATAGAACAAGTATATGTTATCCTCCTCAAGCTTGACAAAAATGAAGAGGTACTGGTCAGCAATGACTGGGGAAAATTGGGAAGAAAACAAGAAGCAACTTTATTGGTAGCAAGTTTCTCTTGAACATGACACTTTCCTTCCGCATCCATGCCAGGTTGGGTTGTTCCATTCATTAGTCTTCACCATTGGTCCGTCACGCCATCCATCTTTGGGGTTAACTCTACCAATCCATCGTCAGTGTCGCCAATATGTTCAAGAGAAGTCATTCAGACAATTCACATGTGTCTCACCCACTACAATATACTCATGCTTCATTCCTTCATGACCTCAACCCTGAACCCTGTATCGTTAGTTTGTTTTCACCTCCAAAATCATTTGCTTCGTTCCGTGTCGCAGATGTGGGATTCATTAAGGCCCTCCTGCGACGGGTCAACTCTTGTCGACATCATCGCATTATCCAAGAAGTTGACTTAGGAACAACCCTTTCAGTACTTTGAAGCTTGCATGCCTTAATGGCACGTTTCTCACTTTCGGCGACAGGTTTACATCAATGGCCTTCGACCGAGAGATTTTATGTGGTGTTCGATGCCAAGTCCATTTTCACACCACGTGAATTGTACTGTAGTACCTTGAGGGTCATTGTCATTATTGGTGATTCCTCTTGCGCCTGTTAACAACTTACATCATTGGTTGGTAATTAGGCGATGTCTTTCCATGTTCGACTCCAGAACATTTTTCACATGGATCGAATTGTACTCCGAGTGAAGATCGAACGAGTTCTGAAGACCCCAGATCTAGTTTCATCCATCCAGGCTGCGATATATTCAGGAATATAAAAACATCCAGTGTACATAATTTCCGAACAGATGATCATCCAAATCGAAGGATGATGTGTCCATATCATCAGTTTGTCACACAGACGATCATCTAGCCTTATGTCATGAAAAATGAATTTATAAATTTGAGCATGGGAATGCCCACCTCAGCTAGATCATGAAAAATGTTTTCACAATAATGTATTGTATTGTATCTTATTACAGGTCGCCTCCCAGCTCGAAAAAATTTTGGATCCTCATAGTAAAGAATTTCACCCGACATCAAAAAAGATTAACGACCTCATGCTTTAGGGGGCAACTATTATAGACATTTTTGGGCACTTCAAGCCCAATCGCAAATGCCCATAAACTGAGGGCTCTTAAGTCCCTAAAAGTTTTGCTTCACTGCCTAAAGGAACAAGGTCATCTGATTACATCATCTCCCAAAAGTTCTCCACTGAAATCTACTCATAAATGGTCAAAATTGGACCATACGGAAAGCTCAATGAAGAGGGTGTTGTTGGCATTATGATACAAGTGTTGTCCTTGATGGCAACTCACTCAGAGACAGGTATAGGTGATGGCAACTTAATCAGAGGACAGATCTTAATACAGCAGGATAGAAAGAGAAAATATATACACGCAGGTTCGCTATATACCAAGTCGCGTGTACACGCAGGCTGGCTTCAGTAAAAGCGCGTGTATGTGGAAAACTTATCTTTGGTCCGTGGCGGTTATTCCTTGGAAGTTGTGCCTATGTTTTTGGACCATGGTGTCTCGACGGACATGTTGATCCCTAGTTTTAAGTTGATGGTATTAGTTTGTTATCGTTTTGGACCATGGTATTGAGCAAGGCCTAAGGCTATCTAAAGAGAATATCATTAGGCAAAGATAGTGGTAATGGGTGTCTGATGAAGTGAGAAGATCTGGTATTTGCTGGTTATCTGTTCGGGACGCTTGGCAAGGGTCGGATCTGATAGCGAAGGCATAAGTAATTATTCTGCACGCGGGTTTCCTTTGGAGAAAGCGCATATACACGCGGTTTCGGTACAGTGAAGTAGCGTATGCATAATAAGATTTGATATTTCAGGTTGTTGTTGATTCTGGTGGTTGTTGCAGAGTTCTGGGCTCTGGTTTGGGTTCTGTGTTCTTGATGACAGGGTTTTAGTGATTCAGTATTGGGTTGTTTGATGAATTATGATGCAAGTATAAGTTGATGATTGTATTGCAGTAATGTTTGTTTT
>APFE031729513.1:7111-18014 GCA_000404065.3 Pinus taeda | reverse complement strand
TGCACCAGTACATTGTAAAAGAAGTTTCTTATTAAAGAAGAAAGAGACGAATTGCAGCAGGTGGTTTTCACCCACATTAGGTTTCCACCTTATATCATGGTGTTCATGTGTGTGGCTTTTGTGTGATGTTCTGTTCTATTATACTGCACCTGTTTACTGTTAATATGGTTAATAATGTTCTGATGCATCTACTGAAGATTAAGATAACTGAATTATAAGATCTCTAGATATACGCAAGTTTCATTAGACACAGTAGCGTGTACACGCGGGTTAACTTAATTGAAGTAGCGTATATTTTTCTAAGTATGAAATTGGAAAGGTTTTACTGATCTGATAATACTGATTCCCCCCCCCCCCCTCTCAGTATTATTTCCAACAGGTGCGATGCATATCACCTTCCCAATGTACAGGGTACGATGCATATTGTTTTTCTCCTCTGTAGGGTGCGATGGTCGGGAATGGACAAATGGCAGGGACAAAAATGCGATGTGGAAGATCATGGAATCTTCCAAAAGCTTCCCCTCTAATACTTTCCACTCCATTTTCGACCAGGGATGAGTAAGAGATCATCATTCTCCATGTGAAAGTAGGAACAATCAGAGAGAGGACACTAATCAAGATCCCAAAAGATGACTCACCTCTCTGTAATCATCTATATATGGATCCCTCATCACAGAGATCTAGAGGCTGGAATTTTGTATCTTATAGAGAAGTGTTGTTGGTATTCTAGTGTACATTATTAGTGTTGGGTGATCTAGATTTGCTTGAGGTGAAGAAGGGCTTCTTAGCTGGAGGATGATGCTAGGTCAGAGCACATGGTTGTAATCTTCTTCCTACTTTTCATCTGAATAAAGCTATTCTCGTTTCTTTCCATATTCTTGTGTACTTGTTTATATATGCTTGTATATGGTTAATGCACATCTGATCCTGCATTATTTATGAATTTAGATCCTTGTTTCTTGCATAGTAGTATGTTGTTGTGATTCCAAAAATCCTTTCGAAGCTGGGCAGATAAATAAGAAGCAGCAAAACTCTATCAAGAAGGAGAGGAAATCGAGCATAAGTCTCAAGTTGGCCCTCTTGGATCTCCTCTCATCTATTTTCATAAAAGGAATCAATAGTAGACTTTGATTGTTTGTTTCTAAGATAGCCACCCATCTTAGTGGGAATAGCAGCATCCGAGTGGACACTATTCCCGTATAACACTTCTATGTTTTTTGCTACCCCATGAAATCTTCCCATAGGGATAATATTCTATTGATTTTCCATTCTTAATTGAATCGGAGACCACTCTAGTGCAGGTCTCCCCATTCTTTCCCATGTTTGTTTTGGTAAAACATTTGCATCTGACCCTAGATCTAGAATGATTTGGTCATTTCATACTCCCCTATTTGCGCAGTGAGCCTCATCTAATGCCATATTCTCATCTTGTGTTTGCCTATCTTTCTAACTGCATGATTCCCTTCAGGAGCAGTTTCCTTACCAACACACCTATTTATCAGTTCTTGTAACCCTTTCACAGCCCTTCTGTCACACAACAACTTCATATAAGTCTCCAAAACGCTAGTAGTCATAGAGGGGTCAACTTCTTTAGATAAATTATCCCGACTTCTTAAGCTAGAGGCTTTAACAAAGCTTTTTTTTGCTTCCATGAATGTTTCCCTTGCAAGCTCCAGATAAAATCCCACCTCCTTTTCTTCCCACTTCGTAGCATGATATTGACATTGGGATCCTCTTCGTGAGGCTCTACTCTCATCATTTTCAGGTTCCGAGTAGGCTAATGAGGTTGCGAATTCTTCCCCTGCATCTTAGCTATCAGTATAGGGCATTCATCTATCACATGATCAAACTGAGTACAATACTAGCACAACAGGCGTGTCTGGCTCATACACTCCCGTGCATAGTGTCCTAGAACTCCACAATTATATCAAATAACTTTCCATTAACCTCTTGGAGGTCGTCCTCCTCCTCGGTGTCCTCCATATCCCTCATATCCTCTGCACGCTCCCCCAGTACCTTGATCTAGAGGCTGAGTTTCTGTTTGCATTCGATACACGACTATTCTTTTTGTTGTAACATGCATTTTTTGTTACCTTTAATATTAATGTTTCATTCAAGAATCACTTGAAAATATCTTTAAAAAGATAAGGCAAGAGGGAAATGTAATAAATTACATATCGGAACCAAAACATAAAAGGAACAAGTATAAAAGAATTGGCCCATTCGATTAAGTTAAATCATAATATAAATAATTATATGAAGCCATAATCAATATATATATATATATCTAATATTACTATATATATATATATATATTATATATATATATATATATATATATATATTATATCATATATATATATCCTGCTTGTCTGTGCGTCATTAGCGATGCGAATTAAATCATAATCACAAATCGCTGAGTGGGGAATTTGTATATAGTTACCACAGGAAGCACTGATTGTTGATGTTCATATAGCAGTTTAACTAAAGCGGAACAGGCAAAACCCAAAATACATACATACATACATAGATATTATTATTATGTATATATATATATATAATATATTATATATATATAATATATATATATGATATATATATATATATATATATATACATATATTTTGTTGTAAAGTCCTAGCAGGTCCACTATATTCAAAAGCCCTTCATATACATTATAGTTACGTATTTTTATATGTATTTCCATTATAAAGGATTATAATAGAATTAAGCACTAAACGACCAAACCCAAAAACATGTATATTGCATTTTATAATGTTGGTGGGTCCGTAGAATGCCTTATGTATATGTGTTGGTTCACAGTGCCGATTGCAATTTGCGATTGGGATTTTGGACTCAATATTATATATGCCATGTTTTATATTTCCAACAGGTCCACCATATTGCAGATTGTTAAGGTTTGGGTTAATGCATCCATTGATAGCACTGATTGATATTTGTGATGGGTTTCAGACCTGATATTACATATATTATGTTTAACTCTCCTGTCGTGTCTGTTATATCGCATATCATTAAGTTTTATATTGATATATCATTTGAAAGGGCAGATTGTGATTTTCCATGTGAAGTGGATTCGATGGATTTATGAAGTAGAATTAATTATTTTTTAGTTCCATAATAATCAAAGGTTTGCGTTAATTTTGCTGTGTAAAAGGAAAAATCAGTGTTAAAGCCGAATCTAAAGATGAAGGCAGTTGAGCATGTTTTCTTTGTATTTTGGCCAATCAAAATGCCCGATACATGCGTAAGTCCAGATTTATGCACAAGTGGAAGTCAAGCACTATTTATTATGGTTAAAATGGAGTAATCACTATTAAGGTATATACAGAAGAACTTAGCGACCGATTAACAAAGCAAGCCATCAATTATTCTCATCTTCTAGTTCAATTATTTCTTATTATTGTATGTTCTTTGAGGTGTCTTTTACCCTCTGTAAATTTTGTAATAGTTTTTACTTAAGATAGATAGAGAAGCAATTTAGTAGTTTGACAGTTTCAAAGATCAGCAACTGTTTCACAAAGTATAAGAAGAGGAAAATTTACAGAGAAGGGGTTGGTGGTTTGAATTTTGGAGAACTCAGAGACTAGGCCACTGTATTCCTTATATAACTATTGATTAATGAAAGAATCAGAAGTTTCCATGAATTGTTGGGTATAATTTTGTAACCTTCTCTATCATGTGTCATATTATGTTTTCTTCTTTCAAGTATAGTAATAAAGCTGCAGGTCTTTATTTGCTTATGTAGATAAAGTTAAAATCCCTTATACTTGAAGTTTTCATCTTCCTTTCTAAGTTATAGATAATAGTTTCTGTGTCAAGCAGCATATTGTCTATGATTCAGTTCTCATTTTCATAATTCTTCTAAGTGACCAATAGTAGGTTCTGTGTTAAGCAACATACTATCTTTAACTTCTCCTTCAAGCTTTCTTCATTCATCATTTATATCTAGCAACAAATGGCATTCTGAGATGTTCTTGTCATACATGTATTAAGGACTAAAGACCAAGTTCTCCAGGTCCTTCATTTGGGAATACAACAAACAATAAAGTGACAAATAAATGATAACAAACAATAATCATTAATGTCTTAAGCATGATTTCTCCACAGCCAGGTAATTTTTTTCTTAAGGTACAACACTTTCCATCATCAATTCATAGCTACATAGTTACACTCATCGTTACCCACCAATTTACAAAAGTTGAAAAATAAATGTTGCAGTGTTTGCACAAATTTATGCAACAAGTGGAAATTGTCTATTACATGTTTTCTAGCTACATGAGAGATAGCGCACAATGGGGTTCCTGTACTTGGCCTACTTAAGCTTCTGGCCTTAGGGGCATTGGCCCTCCACCTACAACATAGTTTGCGAAGACATGGTAGTGATCTTTATCATGTCCCTAGCTTTTACACGTCAGGAACCAAGCTTCTTCATGCACTTCTGGTTGAGCCGCTTTCTCCTTTTTCAAGCTTTGAAACTCTAATCATAGATTTTGAATCTCCTCATGAATCTGCTAAACTCCCAAAGTCACATCCTAGATAAGTGTCTCATGTAAACCCATTGTGATTTCCACTGCTTCTACCCGAGTCCCTATATCTTGTTGTGATAAGGCAATTCTTAAGTGAGGTGGGAGCACGGCTATAAACCAATCTCGATGCTGGTTGTCTCTGAAATTCATATTGGTTTTGTGGATTCTATACTTCAGTCTCTGATCCAAATCCTAGGGTGTTTCATCGATTCTCATCGCAGTTTCCTTGAATCCCACACCGAATGTGTTTCAGACTTATGCCTATTGAATTCCTTGTTCACCATAGTTTGAGTATATGCTAGTGATGTCATTGGGTTATGAGTGTAGTACATAATGTACCACGTCAACATGTGGTCTTGTAGAGTAGTAACCAACTACGCTTTATTCATATGATCATCTGCAATATTTTGTGTTGTCCACATAGCCTTCGCAACGAACCAAAAATCGGTCGGTTCCTCATTTTCGAAGCCCTTGAAAATGAGCAACTTCATTGTATTTGACATATTGAATGGTGGCAGAGGTGGCAGTGGTGTGGGCAAAGGTGTATGCTATGGAGGTGAAGGTGGAGGTGGTCTGGGAGGATGAGGTATTCGTGGAAACCCTTGTCTTATTAATTGGTCAACACTCTGTGGTGAAGCCCGTGTTGCTCCCTCCTCATTACTCAAAGGAGGCTCACTCAACGGGCTATATTTAGGGCCTATTCTCCCTCTATCCTTGAAGATATTTCCACTTCATGGAGCTTCAAACATCAAGGCAATGGCATAACTTGATGTTCACACAAGAGCATTTTAATCCAAGTATTCAAAGATCTTAAATACCTACCCCATGGTCCCTTGAAGAAGCATCTCTTTGCTTCATTGAAGCTGACTGAGGTATTGATTACGCATTCTGTCACAATCCTCCTATTATTTGATCAAGCCATTGATCGACAACACCTGTGAGCTTATCTTCTGAAGCTTCCAATATCCACACTAGATCTGGGCTCCACACTATTGGACTGTCAAGACTCCACCTTCCTTGGTCATCTGCCAATTTAGAGATCCTCTTGTATAGTTTGACCGAGAAGGAAAGGAAGAAAATTTCATTTATCTCTGTGTATAGATATCTATGAAACCACTATTCTTTCATCAGACATGGATTTCTATTTTCTTGTGCTGCAAATTTGTGAATCTTTCTATCCAACGACTCCTCAATCTCTTTCTTTGTTGGATTCCAGTGGTGTGACATCAAACATCTCTTTATGAAGATCTTGGTCCCAGCAATGGAACCATTTGTTGGCTTAATGGGTCTTGACCTAAGTTTAGAGTTAGTTTTGCCAAACAAATCCCTACACTACTGGCCCTTTCGGCATCAACTCATGGGGCATGGACTGAAGTCTCACTCGAAGCAGTATAGGGAGATGATGGAACCAAGTTTGCATACCCAGAGATGAACATGATGTCATTTATTCCCTAAATCTTCCTTCGCATAGATCGATAAGCCTTTAGGGCTTATCAATGTAACTCCCTTCAGTCAGTCCCTAACGCTTTGCGAACGTTCACAACTGTCTTTCACAAATCTTGAATATGTGAATAAGCTACTTACCTACATCAAAGTTTACTCTTAACCTAGTAATTACTCAAATCATTTTAAGTGTTTAGTAACTTCTACATAAAATAAGATAACTTGTGCGTAAACTGTTAACAGTAATTACATTCATGTAACAATATCAATCATGTAAAGTCATGCATTAATACAACATTATTTTATAAACCCTTTATAACATAAGGTGCATTCATATAAATAGAAGTGAATGGACAAACAGAGGAATTTCTGGACTAAAGACTTCCCTTTGCACTCAGCTGCAGGGGTCCACACACTCAGCTATAGTCTCTCTTCTAAATGTCTGCACACAAAGTTGTAGAGCCTCTATTCTACTCTAAGAATTCTTCACTCTTACTCTTACTAACCCATTACATTCGTCTCCATCATTAGCCCTATTCTATATCTTAGACTCTCTAAGACACACCTACTTATACAATCCCATGGTCTGCAAACCATGGGTAGATCTTGAAAAGTCGACTCAACTTACATAAAAGAAGGGTAAAATCCTTTATGACACCTTAACCATCTACGTGCTCCATGACCACAACTTGCATAGAGTTTACATTTTATACAACAAAAATTTTGATGTTTCCCCAAAATTGACCCTAGGGAACCCCATCCCAACACTTAGACATCTTACTTTACTAGAATCAAAGGAACATGGGTCTTTATAAGGTCTAGTAATATCAAGTCCTAATCTCTCCATAAAATCTTTAGGCATTAATTTGTGGGAAGCCACAGAATCTAACATATCATTATAGAAGATCATATCAAGAATAGTTAGGGTGATATAGGATGAAGGACTGCCCCCTTCCTGTGGTTTTCCCTCAACTCCCAGTCTAAATAATATTTCCTGCTGGTCATCATTCATATTTACAGATTTTGTGTTTTCCCCTATCTTTATAACTTTCATTACTTGGGGTCTATATATGGTTTTGTTCATTAACTCTATGAGAGGAATAGGGATTTTCAATTTTGCTAATTCATTCTCAATGTTGAACAATATTTGAATCTTAATCAAGTTGAGAAGTTTAGATTGATTTGTGATTTTTTTTGTTATAGTCTCTTTTTGTTGAGTGGTGGTTGGGATATCTGTTTGAGTAGTTTTAGGAACACTACCAACTATCTTCTTGATAGGAATTTCTACTTTCGTTTTACCAGAATTATCCATAGTTTTCTTAGGAAGACTTTTTGTGGTTTTCCTATGATCATTTCAAAGGATTTTTTAGTAGTATTATCAGAAATTTTGGTGTTGAGAGTGTCTGAATTATTTTTTCTCCTAAGGTTATACTACCTAAGGACCTTCATGATGGCATTTTCAAATCCTTTTTTATATTCATTTTACTCTTCAGAGTCTAGTTCAGTGTGAGTTAGGAGAAAATTTATTTCTCCTCTTGAGTGAGAAAAATTGTCTCATCATCATCGATTCCCATCAGATTTATTTGACTATCATCTAAATCTTCATTAATATTACCCTCATCGTCAATGTAGGTTTCCTGAAAATGAGGCCAAACCTACTAGTGTGGACCCTTTTGTTCTCGTTGTTTAATTTGGGGAACATTCCTTCCAAAGTTTTGGTTTCTATTTTGAGGAGCATTTTGGTTCTCTCTTACTTGAGCTTGATCATTTAGTTTACTCTTTGCATCATATTTTCCACTACTCTCACTAGGTTATCAATTTTATTATCAGAGGCAGAAGTGGAAGGCTCTTCTTTAATGGTAACCTTGTATTCAGATTTTAGTTTAGCCTTCTTGGCTAATATGTTGGCTTCAAATTTGATAGCATTAGCTTGCATTTATTCCAAGGTTGTTGGGTCTCTCTCTCTAATTTGATATTCCATGTCTACATCGAAACCATTAGGAAAATCAATTAAATCTAGGCCAGGGCAGAGCTTGATGTCTTGTGGAATTGCATTGTAAACAATGTTAAATCATTCACATTATTCCTCCACAGTTCCTTTTGGCTTTCTTTCCAGTCTTTATATTCATTTAGGAGTTTAAGTGGATTTTTCTTGATTTCCCATCTAACTAAAATGTTTTATGGAAAGCATAAAGATTAGCTATACTTCCTGCAGGTAAACTCCTAAATCATTTCTTGAGATCACCTCCTAAACTTTGAGCAAGCAATATCACTTTTACATCGGCGTCATCTACTTCTTGAAAGTCAAACACATCATTCATTCTATCCACATGCTACTGAGTAGTATGAGAACTAGTGTTATAAAAGGTCACAATTTTATATTGGTAATCTCTAGGCATAACATTTAACTGGCTTGATAACAACAAAGGTGCATACCTACCTATGATAATTGGTCTAGAAGATTGACTAGAAGATGGACCTGACGTAGGTGTAGTTATGATAACTACAGGGATAGTAGGAATAACAGTTTGAGATATCATGGATGAAAAAGTAGAGACCATAGAATGAGTAGGACTCTGAGGTTGTAGATGAACAAACTAGGAATATTGGGTGGACAAAAAGGTTGATGCAACTATTAAAGCACAAAATTCAAGAGATTGTTCAATATAAGCTTCTTTAATAGCTTGGTCTAAAACTAAAACTAGACCTTGTAATTTATCAAATTTCTATAGGGATTCAAGATCATGACATGTTTTAAGAATATGGGATTGGGGTATATATGGTTTTAGAATGGCTTTATCAATGAAGCCTAATCTACAAAAGTCTTAGATTTTGATCTAAACAAACTATGCTAGAAAGGGAAATCAAATTCTATATCTTTAATAGTTTCAAATTTCTCTGGAAGAGAGTTAGACCTTGACAAAGGACTATTCTTAGGAAGAGAATTGAACCTAGACAATGGACTATTACTACCTTGACTCTTTGTAAGACTTTTCGTCCTCGCCAATTTCTATGGATTATCTACAAATTCAGTAGGGCTGGGATCAGGGTGAGCTCTAGTGAAAATTCTTTTGGGAGGCAGGTCTATTAAAATTCATCACACAACTAATAAAATCAAAATCAAGGACACACTAAAATATATACAAAATAAAAACCTCAGATCGTGTATTTCATAATGATATATAAGTTTCAATTTATAGAAATACTGATTGAATACCAGTGAATAATTATTTTTCAATCTAAAGAGTTTTCCTCCCCAGTATGGTCACCACTATGTTGTCGTTCTATATTTCTTAGGTTGAGGGAGTAAACACATAGGAAAACGTCAAAACCACTTTGGAAGTTGGGATATAGCCCTGCGAGCTTCAGAGAGGGATCTCTCTGTAAAATTTATCTTTATTTTTTGGTAAATTTTAGGCTAGTTATGAGTGTATTGATTGCTTATTTTTATTGGTTTGGTTGATTTAATTGTTATAATTCTATTGGGCTATGGAGTATATAAATTAAACTGGATTTTGCATCAATTTTTAGAGGAGTTCTCACAGGGCAAGCTAGGTTGCACTATTTGGAACTTTTCATAAATTAAACGAATTGTAAATTAGAAGAAGCATAAGGTAGAGTAGAAACTAAGAAGAAATTAAGAATTCCTTAATTTGAATTTAGTGGAAAAAATGGAAATTACCAAGAGCCAAAATAGGGTGCTCTAAATAGCAAATCCTATTTATCACAATTTCTATTAAGTAATTGAGATTTTAGAATAATAGAGAAAAAAATATGTTTAAACAAACAAACAAAAGAAACACATCACCATTTGGTACACCACATGAATTTTCTGAAAGGTCCTTGTATTATTGATGCTCCAACACTTTGAAAATTACAATATGCAGAAGAAATTACATTCAGAAATCAACCCTTAGTACTTCAAATAGTGACATATTTATACTAATAATTACAAAAATGATTTACAAAATTGATGCCAAACCGACAATGTATTATTAGCCTAATTACAAACAATATGATTTATTCCTAGTAGCAAAATAGGCCACGTAGACATATGGAAGGAAAAGTGGCTCTCTTTTGATGGATTCAGTTGTTGAGTCAACATGAATTTGTGCTGCATTTGTGTGCTGACTATTGTGCTAGATAATGTGATGACCACTGTCTTACTACTCCCAAATTACCTTTTTAATCTAGTAAATTGATCAGTTCATCCCATCTCTTTTCATCTGGTACAGTCAATTTAATCACTCTTCGGTAAATTTCATCTACCTCTGTTTATTTGGGAAAAGTTGGCTGCATTGTAAAATGTGTTTTACCTCATTCTATACGTAGAAATAATTTGACATGGCTTCCAAAGATGCCCTTGATGTCATACTGCCTTTAATCCCAATAAACTTGATAGTTCTCTTGGTCATTTATTTCATCTTCAAGACATAGTCTTCTTGAGTGATCAATTTATCATTTATTAGATAAATGTTGGGCAATCCTTTCTGGATGAATACTTCAATTATGTTAGTAAACATGTTTACTTGCAGCTCCAATGTTTCACATCTTTCTTCCAACTGATCAATAAGGTTCCTTTTGGTTAGAAAATTCTTGACCTCTAAGATAGTGATAGTTCTGTCACTGATTCCTAATTCTTTCACTGACCTCTAAAATAGATGCAGCGTTTGTTCTTGTTGCTGGAAGCTGAGAAATGGTTATGGCATCTAAGGGGACAATGGCAATCTTCTGACTCTCTTCTTTATCTGTCAGGCGGAAAGAGTTAATTTTGCGAACAAAACCAACCTCCCTAGAATCTTAAGGCTTTCTAGTGACAAACAAGACAATTAAGAACAATCCTTCTCTAAATATGCATTTACCATACAAGAAATCAAGTGTTTAGATCCTACCTATAGTCCAACGTTGTTGTA